>RCUC01088657.1:0-14135 GCA_003697995.1 Taxidea taxus jeffersonii
GTCCCGAGAGCCCCAAGCCGGGAAAGCTGGCCAGCCCCAGGCAGCTGCCGACAGGCGGCCAGGAAGTGGCCTGGCATGGGGCCCCGCGCGCGGCTCAAGTCCACAAGGCCCAGGGCTCTGCGTCCAGCTTGCTCGGACAGCAGGATCTGAGCTTCGCTCTTTGGGCCAACACCACCGTATCGCGGGCACGGTAGCAGACTCACACCGCATGGCTTTTCTGACGGTGCGGCTGGCCCGAGACCTGTCTCATCTCCAGGCTGACGGGGTTGGGATCCGAGACCCCGAAGGTATGTCTGGTTCGGAAACACTGTGACCACCTGTCCTCCTGTCACTCTTACAGAAGCCACCAGGGGCCCTGCCTGGCCGTGCAGAACCCAGCTGTCCCCTTTCTTCCAGGACAGCGACCACCCAGCCTCAGGGAAGCCCAGGAAGGGCCAGGTGTGGAGACCCGGGGTGCCGGGTGCAGGCAAGGAGGAGGGGCCGAAGCGTCCCGAGCAGGTGAGAAGGCGTGGCTCCAGCTTGTTTCTGACGGGCTTCCCAGCGTGCCATCCGCGGCCACCCCCCAGGCGTCACTTGCACGTCGCTGGTGCCCTCTCTCTCACCCAGGCCCCTCTTCTCTCCTCTCGTCTTGCATCCATCCCTTTGCTCTACTCCTGAAAGGCCCGGATTCTCCACACCGGCGTCCAGGCTGGTATGGGGACGCTCAGGGTCAGTGGGATGTTACAGGTCCCCCGGCTAGGCCCTATGTCACTCTGCGCTGACCCCAGGGCTTCCCAGGCCACCAGGCCTCTCCTTCCATCCCAGGACCAGAGACCCCCCCGTTACAGAGTTCTTCCCTGGGAATGACGGTGGTCTGCTTCCCAGTGATTGCCCCATGGTCCGAGCCCTGACCTCTGGACCACAAAGGTCAAGTTCAATCCCTTCAAGACAGACCTCTAGCCTTCCACCCCGCTTGGGGCTGGCTGATCACATCCCACATCCCAGCCTATGAGGTCCACAAGTGTGTCCGGGTCCTCCCCCAAGCTCGGCACCACAGCTCCCAGGCCCAGCCTCTTCCAACTTCAGGGACAATGAAGCCAACGCGCCTTTGTGACCCAAGTACCTGGCTGCACGCCATTCCACGTCTCTTCCTCCTGGGTCTGCTCCCCTCCTAGGCATTGGGCCCCCCACTGGCCAACTCCAGGTGATGACCTATCCGATGGCCTCACCCACCCAGCACCCCCCCTTGTCCCTTTGCCTCCTTCCCCGGTGGCCTGTGATCTCTGTCCCTACTCGTTCCTCTCCTGGAAGATGCAGACCTCCAACCTCATGAGGTCTGCTTGCCCCTCGTCCCCGGAATGTCCCCCTCTCTACCTTCATACCACTCCTCGTCCAGCCTAGATGCTGTCTGGGGTGAATAGCATCTACACAAAATTCATGTTCTCCTGGAACATCAGACCTTAGTTGGAATGAGGGTCTTTGCAGATGTGACTGGTTGGGGTAAGACGAAGTCCTAGGGGATGTGGGTGGCTCTAAACCCAAGGACTGTGGTCCTTATAACGGCAGATTTACACGGAGACGCAGGCACACGGGCTCTCGGCGGGGAGACAGCAGCGCGAACGGAGGCAGAGACTGGACATTTGCAGGAACGAGTCCAGAAGCCGCTGAGGCTGCAAGATTCTTCCCTGACCCTTGGAGAAAGTGTGGCCCTGCAGACATCCTGACTTTAGCTCTCTGGCCTCCAGAACCCGAGAGAATAAATGCCCGTTGTCTTAAGCCCCCAGTTTGTAATAATCTGTTACAAGAGCCCCAGGACGCTCCCCACCGACGTCTGACTCAGTTCTCCAAACACACTGTCCCTGACTCCTGCGGGCAGTAGGTGCTCCCTAAGTGCTGGTCCCCAGCTGTGGAGGGCAGTGGGAGACCCCCTGCTCCCCAGGACGGAGGCCCCACCCCCGCCTGCTGCAACTGCTGGCTGTCCAGCTGGGCTCCTCCTCCCAGTCTCCATGGGGACCTTGTGACAGGGACCCTGTGACAGGTCTCTGATCTGCCCCCACCTCTGACGCCTGACTCCCCGGCACTCACCTCCCCTCCACGGAGAAAACAGGAGCCGTCTGCTCCCTGCCTCTCCTCCCTCCTTCTGGGGCTGCTCAGGCTCCTTCCCCCTCACCATCGGTCACACTCTTTCCTTGTCACTGACATTTAAAAATAAAACCACAAGTGCTGAGCAAGGTGACCCCTCGCCATGGCCCTCCTGTCCTCCTCACAGCCTGCTCGTCGCCCATCTGTGCCCGTCTGGGAATGAGAGCCGTCTCTGTCCCTCCCACGGCCCTGCTCTCATGGGGCCACTGCGGTTGCCTCAGGGCGGGATCTTGGAGTCTCTGTGTGTCGCTGGCATGGCCACTCGGCCCCCAAGGGGCCCCTCCTCCCTCCCTGCACCTTGGCTGCTGCACGCCCCCCTCCTGCTGTTCCTCCATCTCTTTGCCACTTGCTTCTTTTTTTTTCTCCCCCAAACACGGGAGGTCCTTGTGGGAGCCCTGGAAACTCTCCACTTTCCTTCCTTCCCTCCCAGGGCCACCCGGTCATGCTTCTGAGGGCTGGTCGTGGGCCGAGCACCTGCACGTGGAAGTCTGCAGACCCCCTGCTCCCCGGGTTCACCACATGCATTGGACCTGCCCATTTGGGGTCCCTGATCTCACTGTCCTCCCCCCAACGCCAGCTGACCCGAACCTGTGTCCCCTTCCCTGGAGTGTCTACCACCTTCCACTGTCACCCTGGCAAACCCCGGGCTCCCTCCCCCACACCCAGCCCCCCGCTTCGCCTCCTCCCCCCTCAGCCCTGGGCCGGCACGAGTGTCTCCATTCCCCCCCGAGAGTCTCCCAGAGGTGCTCTGTGCCAGGACACAGCACCCAACCCCACTGGGCACCCAGGGAGGCGGGAGCTGGAGAGCACTGTGAGCGGGGACGCTGGGACGGTGGTGGGACCCCACAGTGTGAGGCAGACCCTCAAGCCAGAGGCATGGGACAACGGCCCGCACCCGCCCAGTGACCGAAGAGCTCCTTGTGCCCAGTGTCTGCCTGGCGCCACCTTTAGCCTATTTCGCAGGTGAGGAAAGATTAAGTAATTTGTCAAGGTCACACAACAAAACGTCGGGGCTGGAATTTGGGCTCATTTTTTCCTGGATGCCGAAACGCAGTGCTGACTTAATTTGTGGGGCCCGGGGCAGGAAGACAAAGCGGCCCCGTGTGCAAAGACTCCTGTGACTTTCCAGACGGTGACAGAGAGCTCTAGCAGGCTTGGGGCCCTGAGGCTGCTCTGCCAGGACCCCCGGCCCGTACCCCTCTCCCACATCCTTCTCCACTGCCGGGGTTCCCCTCCTGCCATCAGACCCCGGGGTGCCAGGGCCATGTCTCCCCCAACAAAGGGCTTCTCCTCATCTCCCCTCCCCACTCCCACACCACTGCTCCCCAAAGCTCCGCCCCTCAGGCTGCTTTGCTGGGCCCCCCGGGGGCAAATCACCAAAGCTCTCTGGACTCCTGTTTCCTCATTAGAAACAGTAAGGACACAGGTCCCTAAAGGGGCAGGGCCCCTCTAGAAAGTGTAGCCCTCAGAGCAACGAGGAGAGGCCGATCCTATCACAACCCCAGGGGACCATCGGGGCCTGGAGGCTCAGGAACTCCCCATACACAGCCCCACCAGGGCACAGAGCCCACCCCAGCCACCAATGAGGCAGGTCTTCCTTCTCCTGTCCTTCTACCAGCCTCCAGGAGAGGCCAGGTCCGGGGACCTGGGCCAGGGAAGGACCCTAAGAGAGTCCCCCGGCACATGGGGTGGGGTGGGCAGAGCTCCCGAGAAGAGACCCAGCCCAGCATCAGCATCCACTCGGGAAGTGGATCTGACCAGCATGCTGGCCTGGGGTGGCCTCCGGTGGGACCCTCAGGTCACCTCTGCAGGAAGACTCTACCTGGGCCTTGTTGTCCTATCCCTGGGGACATCCTACAGAGCTGAGCTGAGCCCTGTATTGGACTGATGGCACGAGGGCCATGTCCTCACTTACTCAACAGCACGACTTTGGGAATGACCACTAGCACCTTCCCCCAGACAGGTGGCCCTCCGCCGAGTCCTCTGTGAGCTGCACCCGCAGGGCTAGGCTCTCTCCTGTGCCCCTGCACCCGGGACCCTCCCCCGAGCAGGAGGCAAGCGCCTCGCCCACAGCCTATCCCACATGGGGGACATGCATTCAGGTGGGGACCTTGCTCAGCGGGGGCTCCGGTGGCTGACTTTTTGTCACCTGACTTGTTTCTGTGTGGAGCCCCTCCTCGGGCCATGGAGGAGGCCTGGCTGCAGGAAATCAGGGTTCACACCCCTTCCCCAGCTCTGCCTTTTCTTCTGTTCTTCCGATGAGCTGGATTTCCTTTTCCCGCCTGCCCCTGCGTCCCCCTTCTCCAGACCTACCCCTGAACCAGGGGCTCTGAGAGCAGAAGGAAGTCCTAACCCAGCTGGAAATGGAGAGTCTTCTCACGTCTGGGGGCTCTGCCTCCAGGGAGCGGGAAGCGAAGGGGACATCTCTGGTGGGGGGCTTGGGGCTGAACAACAGGCTGGTGGCTGTTGGCCCCTGCCTGCACCAAGGCCTCCCCTGACTCACTGGGGCTGGGAGCTGGCCACCCGCGGGCTGGGGGATGGGGGCTCCCTGGCTGCCCAGAGTCCAGAATGTTCTCTGAGCCTTCCCTTCTGTGGTTTGGGTTGACCCTCCTACAGACACCTTGGAAAGCCCTCTCCCAGGGAGCAGGGTCTCAGGGCCACCACACCTGTGTCCTCCCCGATGGCCACACCACCTTCCTGTGGGTATGCCCCTTCCAGAGCTGGTGACCCAGCATGGGTGCGTCCCAGAGTAGCGTCCCGCTCCTTCCTGGCCACACAAGGAGAAGGTCAGGTGTCAGAGGGACCACTGGGCCAGGGCTGGGACAGGCGCTGACCCTGCACACACGGCTAGCTGTGCCAGAGCCCTGCCGGGCGTCCCTACCACCAGCGGCCATCTGTCCGTGCGGTTACCCGCCCACAAACCCTTCCACAAACCTACCAAACCTACCACAAAGCCCACAAATGACACACCCCTGGCTGCGGGCTGGAGCACCGGAAGCCACCAGCATCTGGGCCTCGGGTTCCTCGTCTGCAAGACAGGTGGAAGTGGTGCAGCTCCCGGGCCGGTGTGGGGGTGAAGTGAGTGAATGCAGCACGGCCCTGGCGGGCAGTCAGCCTTCCACGGTCTCTCACCTCGGGAGATGGAGTCCAGCCCCCAGTGCGGGGGATTAGGCTCCCTTGCCTGGGGGGCGGCGAGGGGCAGGGTTGGCCTCAAAGAGGTGCCTGGTGACCCCGGAACGTGCCCATGGCATCAGCGTGGCTCTCACACAGGCTGGTGCCGCACCCCAGGCCGCTTGTGCCGCACGGGCCCCCATCCCGACAAATGGTTCTGCCATCCACCCTGGTGCTCAGCCCAGGGCCCAGGAGCCACTCCTGATTCTCCTCTGTGTCCCCTCCCCCCAGCCCCCAACCCCCCACAGGCAAGTCTTAGGGCTTCCACCAACACACGGCCCTAGCCCCCTGGTCTCTGCATCCAGGCCACCGTGTGTCACACATCATCTCTCCCTGGGCTCTCTCTAGTGCACTCCTTGACCTGCCAGCCTGAGGGTGAGCACCCACCACTCCGCCATACACCCCTCCTACACCCTGCCCTACACCGCCCACCTACACCCTGTCCGACACCGGTGCCCTATATCCATGCTCTACACCCCTGCCCTATACCCTACCCTACATGCCTGCCCTACGCCCCACTTGCACCCCCTTCCTACACTTCCTGTCTCTGTATCCATCTCCGTCTCTGTGTCCCTCTGTCTCACTCCTCACTTGGTCTCATGCCCTTACCCCATCTCTACAGTGTCCCCCCAGAGCTCCCGCCTACCTCGCCAGGCCCGTCACCAGCCCAGCTCCTTCTTCCCCTTGGTCCTTGTGCCACCTGCCCCGTGCCCAGCGAGCTCCGTCCCCGACACCACTGGACAGCCAGGTCTCCGAGGGGCCCCCGCCCACCAGACCTGACGTGTGGCCCAGGCCTTCCACAGCCGCGGGGCACAGCAGAGTGCCCCATTAGGTTTGTGGATTCACTGTGCACTCCCCGCTGCCCAAGACCACGTGCTCCATGAGCTCGGGGACCCTGTCTGTCTCCCCAGCTCTCTGTCTCTCCCACCCCTGAGCAGTGCTGACCACAGAGCTCGTGCTCACCGAAGCGGGGGCAGGGATGGGCGGATGGGGGGTGGCAGGCTCTCTCCACTGAGGCCAGCTGTCTGAGCGGGTGGGACAAGCAGGTGCCCCTCGGCCATCGCCGAATGCTTTCTGCTCCTGGTGGGAGGCTGGGACCCCACCCTGCACACCTATTACCATGCGCAACTGAGGCCACTGGTGAGTTTGGGTGGGAGGTGAAAAGCACATTCAGAAAACGCCCGGACAGCGGGGCCGGGTGGGGGTGGTGGTGGCCAGGAAAGGGGTGGCCCTCGGTTTGCTCAGCCCTAGAACGAGGAGAGCTGACGTTTCCTTTAAACATACGGTTTCCACACGACCCAAGAGAAAAGAAAATGTCTGTCCAAACAAGCGCACGCGTGTTCACAGCAGCGCTATTCATGGGAGCCGAACAGCGGAAGCAACAGTGATCGACTGGGGAAGCCACGAAACGTGGCCCGTCCATGCCGTGGAAGCTGGCTGCTCAGCCACGGAAGGGGCGAGCTTCTGACACCTGCTGCATCACCGACGGACCTTGGGTCCTGTCCTCCGTGCAAGCGGCGGACACAGAAGGCCACACAGCACAGGCGTCCACCGGCAAGAATGTCCAGAATACGCAAACCCACGGAGACTGGGAAGCTGGCGGATGCCCGAGGCTGGCGGGCGCGGGGAAACGGGGGCTGACCGCTAAGGGGCACCGGGTCTCCCCTGGGGTGATGAAAATGCTCCAAATTTAGGGTGCTGACGGCTGTCCAGCTCCGGCCCCACACTGAAAGCCCTTGTGCTGTGCACCCGGAGTCGGTGGACTGCTCGGGCTGTGAACTGTGGCTCCAAAAGCAGCTACTACTGGGTGGGGAAAGGAGTGTTTCCTGACTGTCTTAGCCGCCAGGCTTGTCCGAAGCATGTCTGTGCAGACCCCCTCCAGGCCACAGCCCGCAGGGAGGAGGGAGCAGGCGAGGAAGCCCGGATGGGAGCGCTGACTTGCCCACACAGGGGGCTGGGAGGGCGGGGCCGTCCTGCAGCTCCAGGTGCCGCCCACCTTCATCCCTGGGCTGCCCCCCTGCACAACAGCCCCGGGGCTCAGGACTGGGTGCCCCTGCTGCCCCACCGCAGGGCCGGGCTCTGCTGGGATCCCTTTAGCGCTCTGAGCCGCCAAGGACTCCCCCGTGGGGGTGGGGGGCTGGGGGCCTGCAGCTCCCCCCTGCCTCGTACTGTAAACACAGATACAAGTATTACAATTGAGTTTAATATTTAATGCGATCGGGTTAATACACATTCCAAACCCCATAAATAATCATTAGCAGAGAGTTCTAATTGTATTGGCGGGTCCGACCTCATGACTAATTTAAAGCCCGAAGACATTCCCACATTCAGCTCCCTGAAGCAGCATCAATTAGCCTGCAGCCCCACCGCTGCAGTCGGAACCGGCGGGGTGTGCCGAGGAGAGGGCGCGTGGCCGTGGGCCTTTGCCCGTGCCGCCCAAGCTTGCTGCCTGGCCGGCACAGGAAGGCTGAGGAGGGTGGGCAGGCCTGCTGGAGAGGCCGTGGGCTCAGGGGACACTGTGGGTGAACTGACACCTTGGCACTGTGCCCTTGGCGGCCCGCGGACCCTGCTCGCCCTGGGCCCGACTCCAGGAGGAGAGCCTCGTCTCTCTCTGTGGGGCTCCGGGCACGGCAGCCCATGAAGGCTCCAGGGCTTCTGCCCCAGCAGACCCTCACGAGCTCCCCGGCAGGGCAGCAGATTCCTAAACCCTAGGATAGCTTAGGCTGTACACAGACACAAAATCCCCAGACGGCAGATGCACGTGGCTTATTAAGATGTAGCTACGCCTGAGACCGGGATCGTCCCAGACAACCTAAGATGAGAGCCGGCTGTAGGCCAGGGAGCCTCGTGCCCTGTGCTGATCCTCAGGCTTCCCCTTCTGGTGCTGGAAGGTGGATCTCTGTGCCCCTGCCCCCAAGCCTCTGAGAGCGGTCCCGGGTCCCACGGTGCCAGGCTGCCTGCAGAAATGGTATGGGAAGAAAGAACTGAAGGCCCAGCTCCTGGTACCCAGGTAGAGAACTTGCTGCCGGCAACCCCCAAGTCTGGGGTGGTGGCCCAGTTGCCAGCCACAGAACCCCCGTTGCCAGGAGGCAGGACCTAAAATCAAGCCCTTCCTGACCCCACTTCGTGGCTGCTTCAGGCTGGCAGGAGCTCCCTGCCCAGTAGGATCCCACTAGGAAGCTGCCCCCCCCCCCCCCCCCCCCGCCCCGGCCGCGTGGGAATCAGGGAGGGAGCTGGGCCCTCCAGCCTGTGTGCTGTTGGCACTGCCCCCCGCACTGGCCCGGCCAGCCTCAGCCCTCCCACTGAACCCTCCTGTCCCCACTCTGGATGAGGATGTGGGCACTCCCCGGGGTGCATGAGCCGGGCCGGCCTGGCTGAAGTACCAGGATGCAGGCTGCAGGGAAGGGAGGGAGTTCGGGTTTGGGGGTTTCGGTCACCAGCCATCAAATGGCAGAGCGGGAATGAAATCCGTCTGTGGGACGTGGTCCTGCCTATGGTCAGGACAGGGCAGGGGGAGGGCAGTGAGGGGCTGGCAGGGGGGTGACCCTGATTCTTGGGATCAGACTGGCAGGGCATGTGTCTCTACTTCCCCAGGCTGGGCATCATGGGGGCACGAGACCTGGCACACAGCAGGTGTCCCGCATTCACGGTCACAGCCGCACGGCACTGGGTCTGTGCTTCCCCAGCGCTGCAGAGGGTCTTCCTCTAAGTCTGTGCTCCGGGACCTCCAATTACACCACAGCTTCAGGGGGTACAGCGAGGGTCCCCCTGCACCAGGGCCACAGCTGGTATAGTGGGTGCCTGGGAACCCACACCACACATTCCAAAGGACTCGCGAGCACTTCTGGCTGGCCGTGTCCCACCACGCTTTCCCGTCCAGCTGGCACTTGCTCAGGGAACACAGACCCAGCCCCACAACTAGCCGGCTAGTCCGGCTCCATCACAGGGGGGCTCTGCGCTCTGCCTGCCCGTCCCAGCAGGAGAGTGACACGGACTAGTGTGCGTCCAGCATTGTCCAGGGAAGAGTGACCGGAGGCCTCAGCAGCCCCAGCTTGGGAGGGGACGCACCCATCCAGGAGAGCCTGGTTTGGGGGGTGGTGGTGGAGTGATCCAGAAAAGGGACTTCTGGGGACTGAACCATGCCCCCCAGGTCAGATGCTGAAGCCCTAAACGCCAAGGTGACCGTGTTTGGAGATGGAGCCTTCAGAGAGGTCACTGAGGTACGGTGAGGTCGGCAGAGTGGGGCCCCAGTCTGAAAGATGAGAGTCCTTGTAAGAAAACAAGGAGACACAGAAGACCCCTCTCCCTGTCCCCAAGGGCGCCGGGAGGAGAGGACACAGCAAGGAGGCAGCCACCTGCAAGCCAGAAGGGAGGCCTCACCCGAAGCCAGCCCTGCCGGCGCCTCGATCATGGGGGTCTGGCTTCCAGAGCCGAGAGGGGGGACGTCTGCTGTGCCAGGCCCAGGCTGTGCAGCTGTGTGGCGGTAGCCCCCCTAGATGGGGAGGTGGGCTCGGCCCCTGGGGGCACTGGCAGAATGACGTCTCCCCTCACAGGTGCCCCCGCAAGTGGAACACACGCTTTCACTTTCCGATGGTGATTCGTGCTCAGCCTGTGTTAGAAGCGGCAGGTCTCAGCCCCGACACTTCAAAGGCCTGACCGCGAGCGGACACAGCGGGGCACTGGCTGCCTGGGAGGCCCGGGGCGGGGTGCAGCACGCACACCAGGGGCTGCGGGACGTGCCTCGACCACGAAGCCGGGATGGTGGACGAAGGGGCCTGTGCTCCGCTGCTCCTCTCCCTGCCCCCAGCTCCCCCGGAGCTCACAGCAGCGGCTCGGGCATCAGAGAAGCTGTGCGCGTGTGTGCGCGTGTGTGCGCGTGTGTGCATGCACACGCGTGTGGCATGGCCTTCCCTAGAGCAGTGGGGGGTGGTCCAGAGGAAAGGCCGCACATCACCAGGACGAACGCCACCTGCTCGTACAGGAAGACCCAGCCCCCGCTGCAGGCGGACGTGGAGGCCGTGTGCTCACACACGCGCTCACACGGGCAGTCAGGGAGTACCGGGCCTGCCGTGCTTCACTCTGGGACCTTCCAAACCAGCACTGCAAGCCTGGCCCAGGGGAACGCCACACCTGCCCTGAGCAACCGAGGCACTTCTGGACGTGCGCAGCCTCCCCAGGGACGCTTCTGGAGGAGAGCACTCATTCGGGCAGGAGTGTGTTCTACAGGGAGTTGAGACTGATGTCACAGGTGCGTGAACGGCTGTAAGGGACCCGTGGGCCAGGGGTTTCTGGAAGGCAGGACCAGAGGCCAGGTTGTATGTACACCCTTGTGTGGGAGCAGAGCGGGACACGGCGGATGTCCCATTTACTTGGCACCCCTCGGGTACGCAGGTCTACATGTCCTCCCGAGGCCAGGGACAGAGTGCAAAGCCAAGGCAGGCCAGCTATGCACGGTGTCCCCTCATTTCCATTTCGGGGAAGCTGTGGGCACGTGGCCATGACTCTGCCATCCATCATGCATTGCCTAGAACATTCCAGGCAGAACCTTCCGTAAATTGGGAGGGGAAGAGATGAGGCGTGAGCCAAGCGTGTGACTGAGGGAGGGGACTGCAAGAAAGATGCCCGTGGTCACCTGCTGACCATGTACCACCCCCTCCCTTGATAGCTCAGAGCCTCCCGTCCCCGGCCCAGACCAGCCTCATGGCCCTGGGACTGTGTCTCACCTTCAGGCTCCGGTTTCCCTCCCCGTGAAATGAGAAGGGCCTCGTGGCCCTGGGGAGAGACGTGGTGCTACAATGAGAATTCTCCTGACATCTGGGGCACGGAAGGGCGGGCGCTGGTGTGTGGTCATGTGGGGAGGCCCTACCACCCTCTGGGGGTTGTGCTGGCATTCATGGCCCCGCACGGCCAGCATGTCCTACCCAGGGGCCATGTTGGGGGCTCATTGTGGGGTTCACACCCGCTAGTGCATGGACTTAACTAGTATCCTCAAGGGCTTTTAACACATTGTGAGAGGCTAAAATTATTCAGTGGCCTTGGGGATACTGTTTTTCTTTTTCTTTCTTTCCTTCTTTTTTAAAAGATTTTATTTATTTGACACACAGAGATCACAAATAGGCAGAGAGGCAGGCAGAGAGAGAGACGGAAGCAGGCTCCCCGCCAAGCAGAGAGCCCGATGCGGGGCTCGATCCCAGGACCCTGAGATCATGACCTGAGCCGAAGGCAGAGGCTTAACCCACTGAGCCACCCAGGCACCCGGATACTGTTGTTCTTGAGGTGAGTATGTGCACCGTCTCCCTTGGCCACGCTGCCCCGGCTTCGGGCGCTCAGAGACCCTAACGGGGTGGGGCAGCCACCAGGGAGAGGAACAGCCATCAGGCTGAGAACAGACTTGTCAACACAGACACAACCCATTAATGTGCTCGTTGCCGAGCCGGTCCACGGACTTTGCTGAGACACATAGATCTGGAGAGCCAGCGCCGGCGGCAGGGAGGGGACGGCAGGAGGAGGACGTAATTCAGAGGCTGCTGGGTTGGGCTGTAGTTTTATTTGCTTCTTGAGATAGTGCTGACCAAGTGCCCTACAGCTCACCGCCGGCCCGGGCAGCTCCGGAGAGGGCCGGGGAGACAGGCGCAGGGTCTGGGGCACCGTGGGGTGGGCGAGGGGGGGCTCTCCTGCAAATACAAATCAAAGGGAAGGTCGACGGAAAACACAGCCGGGGGAGAAGAGCGGGTGGGGGCGGTGTTGAGAGAGGGAGCCTCGCAGCGCTGGCTGAATGAAGTACAGGAAAACTTCCATGTCAAAACGTTTTCCCCCTAAGGGATTCGCTGATGCATTTCCTTTTTAGAAAAGGGTTCTTTTCTGCTCTCCGGAGCTTAATTTCATTCGGAATGAAAAATGACAAGAGTGGATTGGACCAGCGGCTCAGAGCCGGACGACGGAGCTGCTGGCTCGCTGCACTTCCGTTTGCTTAGCTGAAAGCAGGTTGGGGAGCATTTGTGAGCCAGAGCCCAGGAAAGGGGGGGCGTGCGGAGGGCGGGGAGGGTCACGGCTTGAGGAGCCAGGGAGGCGCGCTGAGGGGAAAGGCCCTGTCTGCTGGGGGAGGGTGGTGCATGCAGCCCACTCCCCTGGGGCTGCCTGGACCCCTCGGGATGTGCCCCATGTGGCAGGCTTCCCCACCCTCCCCGGACCTGCCCTGGGGACGTGGGGTGGACCTGCTGCCCTGCCTGCTCCAAGCCAGGCGAACCACCCACCCACCACACACATCGCAAGAGCAGAACCAAGTGTGGGGGGCTGGCCTGCCCCGGTTCCTGGGCCAGGGGCTGGAGGGAGGGTGGCCTGACTGCCCCCAGCAGCACCTGGTGCTCACCAGCGCCCGCGTCTCAGAGGTCAAAGCCCAGGGCTCTCCTGTATTTCGGCTTGCAGGAGCAGGAGCCCCGACAGAAGGAGGACTCGCCCTGACTCTAGGCCATCCCAGAAGTTCCCATTTTCAGGAAAGCCACCAAGGCGGGTGGGAAGACGACTCTGCCCATCACTGAGGTTTTGCCACATGGACGGGAACAGTGCTGTCAGCAGTGTTTGCTTTCTCTCCTCACTCCGTTGTCAGAGCCGCTCGAAGAAAGGGAGTAGATGGACGTGTCCCCTTGCTAAGACAGCATTCCTACTTTCCACACGTGAATGCGCTCAGGGCTGGGAAAGGCACCGGACCCCGGGGACTGGCTGCCGGTACAGGAGCTGCTGAGGGCTCTGCAGAGCCTGGTGCGGGGGTGCGCTTGTGCCCCATGGTCGCCAGAGTCCCTCCGGGCATCTGAGCCAAGGTCCCCGGGGCATGGATCCCTGCATCATGGGGTGGCCTTGAGGTTGGACCCAGCTCCTAGAACTGAATGAATGTTTTCAAAGCTAAAAGTCTTTCTCTCTGTTACAGAAGTCCAATCCTTCCCTTCACCGGCTTCTGGGCTCCGGGAGGCAGTGCGTCCCGAGAACCGGCGGACACTTATGTATGCCGTCCACAGGCGCGCGTCTAACGCGGGCGGTCGGGCTCCCCGCGTCACGCTGAAGGGCCGCACGTGCAGTTAGCGAGCGGTTAGATGGCCGGAAAATATCTGGGTCAAGTCTGGGCGACGGCGTTTAGAACTTCCTTGGATGTTCGTGTTTATCCCTAGAACCACAATGTGACGTCTTGCTCAGAAAACAAAAGCAACGATCAGAAGAGGAGTCACAAAAGTGGGGGGTTCACATGGTGATCCATCGGGGACCCCGCAGGAGCGGACGAGACTGCTGGCAACGGGCCTGAGGGCAGACTCAGGCCTCCTCACTCCGCACTGTCCTGCAGGTCACAGGGCCGAGGAGGGACCAGAGAGACTGCAGGCCTGGGGCCCTTCACCCTCTTCCAGGCCCAGGTGCTCAGAAGGAGAGGAGCCCACGCTCTGTAGACGCTCTTGGAATTGAAACCCTGCCCGGGTACTCTGCCTGTGTGACACCAGTGACATGGACGCATTCACCAAGCCTCAGTGTTCCCATCGAGAAACGGGAGAGGCACCAGCTGCCCCGCAGGGGCGGGGGTCAGAGGGTCAAGGAGGCGGGGCTGGCAGAGCGCCAGCGGCCAGGCAGCCATGGGCAGAGAGACCACACCGTCCTCCGGGTCCCCGACTTACTCCCAGCTCCGTGTCGGAAAGCTGGGGCCCCCCTTCCTGCCCCAGCCAAGTGGATACCCAGGATGCAGTCAACTTGCCCACAGATCCCAGGGCACTTTCCCGGCCTAGGGGGACGGACACGGGCTAGTCATATGCTCGCAGGGGGTCACGTGAAGATCCCAGAGATGCTTCATCACTGTTCAGACCGTT
>RCUC01088658.1:0-11139 GCA_003697995.1 Taxidea taxus jeffersonii
AAAAAAAAAAAAACTGCTTCAAAAGACTTTGTGATAGAATTTCCAGCATGTTAAAATGTTTAGCACCACAAAACCAAAAAACCAAAGGAATCTCATACTAGAAGACTGAGACTTGTATTTACAAATCTTGAGCTACTCAAAAAGAAGTCAAAGTATAACACTAACACACAATTCTACACTTATCACGAAATTCATTTTTTTTTTAATAAAAATCAAAATTGAGGGCACCTGGGTGGCTCAGTCAGTTGAACATCTGCCTCACCTCGGGTCATGATCCCAGGATCCTGAGATGGAGTCTGGCATTGGGCTCCCTGTTCTGTGGGGAGTCTACTTCTCCCTCTGTCCCTCCCACTGCCCATGCTCTCTCTCAACCTCTCTCACAAAAACAAATAAAAAAATCTCAAAAAATAAATAAGTAAATATAAATAATAGATAATAAATAATAATACATAATAAATAAAAATAATAGATAAACAGATCTCACAAAAAGTAAATAAGTAAAATCATTGAAAAAAATCAAAGTTGATTGAAGACTTCACATGTGCCCAGAACTGAACAGAAATTTTTCATGTATCTCATCTTCAATGACTATAAAAGATACTATTATTAATATGATCATCACAATTTTACAGATTAGAAAACAATTTGAAATGTACATTAACTTTTCCAAGATCATATGGATAGTAATAGGTGGAAGGCAGATTTGAATCAAGGCTTATCTGACTCCCAAGTTTATACATCTCTACATTATAAGCCAATGCTAGCAAAGGCGAGTCACTTGCTCACCCATTCCACTCACAAAACTATCTTTCAATCTATTTTATTGCTTGTGTTGTTGTTGTTGTTATTGTTGTTGTTTGTAAGTAAGTTCCATGCCCACATGGGGCCCCACATGGGGCTTGAACTCACAACCCTGGGATCAAGTCAGATAGTTAACAGATTGGATCACCCAGGTGCCCCATATTCTCTTAAGTCTTCCTAAAACCTCAGGTAGGCATGAAAAACATACTTTGAGCCACCACTCTGCTGATACTTTATTTCCTGAGAGTCTCTTGTTCCTGCTGCCCCTCCTGCAGACAATAAATAATTGAGACAATAAATAAATGAGGGAGGAAATGTAGGAATTAGAATGTTCCCTCTATTGAAGTATCACAGAGACCAAGTGGATAAGAGACTGAGGAGTAACTGCCTTGCTTGTCTAGATTCTGTGCTTGGAGGCCCAGGATTTTTGTCCTACAAGGTCTGCCACTATCTGACTCTATCTGATTAATATTCAACTTCATCAAGGTAAAGTGATCCACTGGGGAGAGACTGACAAGGTCTGGGCTCATTATGTAGTTTTTAAATTGTAAACAATAAAATGATTTTGTTATTGAGGGAAGGTTGTGACACTGAGACATTTTGAAACTTGTGAGGTTTAAGCAGAACTAATACTTAAGGTTTATGGTCTTCAGTTTCAGGAATCATTTTCTAGTAGAGAAATGATAATACCAACTCCATAATACGGCTGTAACAATAGGAGGGTAATGAGATCTTAAGGAATGGTGAGATTCTACCCGAGTTTACAAGTGTGTTACACTAGACAGAGTGTGGTTCATGCCAGAAGACCTGGGATTTGGTTCCAGTCTACATGATTTGCATAAAGAACTGAAATTCTTTGAGTTAAATTCCCTAATTAGTATAATCAAGGGAAAAAGAAAAATTCCACAGCTTTAGTTAAGTAAGACACCAATTTGGAAATATTCTGTAAGCTATAAAATGTTAAATGATAACTGGCATTGTTCTGTTTAAATAGAAAATATGGGTTAGCATGTATTTAGTATAATCTTTTAGAAAGCTTTTAGGACTTACCAAAAAGTCTTATTGCCAATAGGTTTAGAAATTTGATTATCTTAACAGGAATCTATTTTCATGTCTCTTTCAAATTTGAGTTTTTAAGATAAAAGATTTCTATTTTATCCTTGCTAAGAGCATGATCAGAATAAACAATGAGATCTTTAAAGAATGTTCTGTAAATCTATAACAAAATCACACTCCTGTATCACTGTGGAATGCCTGATTACTGGATATAACCACGGTATTGGTCTAGTGAGTATTTGTGTTTAATAATTAAGATAATCACTAATTTCCAGTGCTGTTCCTCTGCTACTTCATAAGGCATGCACCATTGGTCTTTTAGTATTTCGTTCTGATTGACCATGGACTGACTCTAAATCATTATTTGTTGGTTATAGAACTTTACAATGCCCAGTGGCATTTGCTACTGATGACAGCAATAATAGATGATGTTGAGCCAAAGCTACTGGGATTGAAATGCAGAAAATAAAATGATAATAAATAACTGTCACTCCATTACTAAACTGTGCCTGAAATTAGTTCTATGGCATTTTCCATATAGTAGAGTCTGCATAAGCCAAGAACCAAAAAGGAATTTAGCAGCAAACAAAAAGGAACCCAAACACATGTCTTGTTCAGAGACCAGAAATTCCTCATTGAGCATGGCATGAATATTCAAAAATTCTCAACAGATTCCATTTCAAAATCTTATGGTATCTTCTCAACCTGATGGTATCTGGGAAACGTATCAAAAGACAGACAAAGCCCAATGGATGGAAACTCTGGGAATGCTGTATAGAATACAGAGATAAAGTCTCAAGTGGATATGAGACTGAACATAGAAAGATAAGCATATAGGTACAAATATAGAGAATATGGGGTCTGCTAGGGGTGCCAGATAAAGCCTGTCAACATGAACATTTTGCTCAGGTGGTTTGGGCAGGGGACAGTCTGAGCTGTCCTACCATGAGCACAGATTCTGTAGGAATAAATTCACAAATCAGATTTTCAATAAGAGGTTGCTATTTGAGTTAAATTGTCCATGCTATATAATAATTACTCTAAATTTTAAAAGAAAATTTGTATCCTTCCTCCAGTTCTCAGACCACTACAGCATCCTTTCATTCCACTTATGGTGAATCAAGTTTATTGTGGTGGTGGTAGCTTGTTTTCTTGTCAGTAAAAGAGTCATTCCACTACTTCCATATTTTGAGTGAGTTGACATGTGGTAATTACCCAGGTTCTTTGTCTGAAAACATAACCCACTTACTAGACAAGTTATATAAATCTGTACTTCAGTGATCTTATTAGTAAAATCAGGATAATGTATCAGGATATCAGAGTTAGTGTGACAATTAAGTAGTTGATATACTGTTACTATCTTTTCTTGTCTTCCCTCAAAAGCAGCGCCTAAGAATGGAAAGTAGCTGATTCTGGGATGAAATCTTTGGGAACAGAACTAGGAGCCTGGGAAGATTGGATCAGGAAAGAAAAAACAAAAAACAAACAAAAAAGGAGAATAATTCCAAAGGTATATTATCAAACTGTTCACTGTGGTGGGAGGTATGCCTTGATCCCCCTGGGAATACTTTGGAGACTTTTGTAAAATGCAAAATGGTCCATCCAGGGAAAATAAGAGTATTCATCAAGGTTGCTCTCTGTAGTGTTAATGCTTCACATAAGATTGTGTATGTATTAGACTATCTGATCAGCTTCCTGAGGGATTCTACATAGCAATTTCAAAGAAGCCTCAAGGCAGGAAGTGAAGAAAATCTAAACTACTTGGAATTTATGCAGAGAGATTTACTGGAGCAGAGAGTGGCCAGATTGAATATAACGTTGCTCCCAGTAGATTTGATGGTTAGGGATCTATCTTGCCAAGAGACTGTAGTGAGGTTATTGCCCAGGGGCATTCCAGATGAACTGGCCTGTCAGGGAACTGTGCACAGTGGAACACAAATCCAGAATACAGAGCAGCTCCAGGGTGATTTCTACATGGTTAGAAACAGCAACTTCTATGAAAGATTCTTAAGATCCAGGACTATCGAGATCATCAACTTCTTAACCTACAATAGTCAGGTTGCCATCTAGCTAGCTGGCCTGTAACCTCAGCCAAGAACAAAAACACAATCAAAATAGTAGTAATAAGAAGCTTATTTTCTTAGCATATGAATTTTAAGGTTTATAAAATACTTTCATTTGCATTATCTTGAAGTTATCAATAATACTTGAGAAGGTATAATATTTTTCTCATTTTCTTTTTTTTAAGATTTTATTTATTTATTTGACAGACTGAGATCACAAATAGGCAGAGAGGAAGATAGAAAGAGAAAAAGTGGGCAGAGAGCCTGATGCAGGGCTTGATCCCAGGACCCTGAGATCATGAGCTGAACCGAAGGCAGAAAGAAGCTTAACCCACTGAGCCACCCAGGTACCCCTATTTTTCTCACTTTCAATGAAGAAATTTGAAGTTTCTAAGACTTAAGGTCTTAAGCAAGGCTTCGTTGTCTACATGTGATGATCTAGAATGAGAACTATGGTATGTTTATCCTAATCCCAGCATCCTAATAAAGTTACCTTTATTTTAACAAAATTTGCCCTTATCGATTACCTTTTAAGTCCTCCACTTCCAGTGGCTCAGCTGCAGTGGAGTGAATCACTCACTCACTTACCTGAAAGCATGAGCAAACTATGTCATTGTGCAAAATTTATTTCCAATTCTATTGCCATTTGGAAAAATTTCCTTCTTAACAAAGATGCCTACTAGATTAGAAGGAAACTTCTTTCAGATGCTGGTGCCCCCAGGCAGTTCTCAACATGAACTGGCTTCTGGAGGGCTAGGAATTAACACAATCAGCAAGGAATGGAAGCTCAAGAAAACCACCATTTCTAATCAGTTCTAAGGAATCTGAACATTTGAACACATGGAACTTTCTTAAATTTATATTTCCCTATCCATCTCCAGATGTAATGTCACTGAATTTAAATAATTAATAGTAGTGATAAGTGAGGATAATTATACTATCCCTACAATAGCTACAAATAATAATTCAGGATTATTGAGGACTTACTATGAGCTAAGCAGTGTGTTAAGTGCTCTACTAATTAACTGAGTTATCCCCACAATAGTTTACATATGGAGAGTACTTGCAGCATCTTCACTTAACAAATCAGGGAACCAAGTTAGAGAAAGGCTGAATGAGTTTTCCAGGTGACACAAAAAAGAAATGGCTAATTCAGATGTGTTCTGGTCTTAGCCACTATGCTATATCACCTGGCTTTCAGACCTGAGTTCTGTAGTTGGGGTCTGCAGTTGTATACTATCATTGGCCAGCAAACCAAACTTTCACAGATTCCCAAGCACTGGGTATAAGTAAAGTGAAATACAATGCCACAGAATAATTCAGAAGTCGATTATCATCTTTGGAGGCATGTGTGTGAATGTGTGTGTGTGTGTGTGTGTGTGTGTGTGTGTGTGTGTCTGTGTCTGTGTTGAGGGTAAGAGAAGGTGGCATTGCAGAAAGGAAGAAAAGTACAGGGGTAGTTTCTCAGAAATATACTTTTTCTAGAATTTAGAATTCTATAATCTAAAATAGTTTAACTTCTTGGTTTCTCTTTTCTACTTTAAACAAATGTGTACACATTTCAATTCCATATTCCCATGACTGGTATAGAGATTAGAAGTGGTATGGAGTGATTTACTATCTGACCAAAAGTGGTCTCACTGTGAGTTTTCAATGTCAAGGAAGTAATTCCCTTCATGCTACAGGCCCTGCATTCTGGGGTTCTTCCTCCTGGGCTTTGCAAAACTGGCTCCAAATCCTGGAGTCCCTCCTATGAGAAGCTGCCTGATTGACAACAAGAGGGCACAGCCTACAGTTCTCCTCCCAGGGAGCTGACTTACCCTGTCAGTTTTCCCTTCGGTCTGAACACTGGTGTGACTGCGCACCTCATGTTCCTCTTCCAAGTCAGAAACATCTTCCAGTTCCTCTGGGGTCTATCAAAAGAAAGGAAAGAATTGCTGGTGAGAATGCAAAATGGAAAACAGTCTGGTAATACCTCAGAAAGAAAGCACAGAGTTAGCAATATGACCCAGAAATTCTACTCCTAGGTATATACCCAAGAGAAATGAAAATATGTGTCCACAGAAAAAGTTGTAAAAAGAAATGTTCATAGCCTTGCCAATCGTAATAGCCAAAAAGTAGAAACAGCTGAGACATACATCTACTGAGGGATAAGCAAAATTATATGGAATAGACAATTATTTGGCTAGAAAAAGCAATGGAGTACTGATACATGCTGCGACATAGGTGAACCTTGAAGATGTTATGGTAAGTGAAAGAAGTCAGTCACACAAGTCCACATGTTGTGTGACTCTATTTATATGAAATGTCTACAATAGGCAAGTCTGTAGAGGTAGAAATTTGACCAGGGGTTGCTAAAGGAGGGGGAGGGAGGGAGGGAGCAATGATGGCTTATGGGTATGCAGTCTCTCTTTGGGATGCTCACAATGTCCTGGAATAAGATAGTGGTAAATGACCACATGATCGTGTGTGTATGGTAAAATAACCCAGTTTTACACTTTAAAATGGCGAATGTTAGGTATATGAATTATATCCCAATAAATTCTGAAAGAAAAAGAAAGTAAAATAAGCAGGAGGAAGTTTTTCTCTGGGTGAAGAGCGATTTGGCTAACCATGATGTGGTCATCACAAACCAAGGTGTTCACATGTGATAAATGGATGATATAATTCTAATTAAAACTACATGACATGGAAATGGCATCAAAATTACTAAGCATTTAAATTTTCTAGGAAATTAAAGAATAAATATTTTTTTAAAGATTTTATTTATTTATTTGACAGAGATCACAAGTAGGCAGAGAGGCAGGCAGAGAGAGAGAGGAGGAAGCAGGCTCCCCGCCAAGCAGAGAGCCCGATGCGGGGCTCCATCCCAGGACCCTGGGATCATGACCTGAGCCAAAGGCAAAGGCTTAAACCCACTGAGCCACCCAGGTGCCCCAAGAATAAATATTTTAACTTCAGTCTAAATAGCTAATCTACTTCTATTTCCTTTTTTTTTCAATTTCAGCTTAAACATCTTGTATCTGGGTGGTGTTGGGCTCCAGAAGACCTGGCCAAGCCTTCCCTGACCCCCTCACTTCCACTGTGCTGATGGTGATCATACTGGATTGCACACTGCTGATGAATCAGGCAGCCAGTTTTTGTTTACCCTGTGATGTACGGACTGGGTCTCCCGGGCTTACTGTCATATCACTACAATGAAGTCTATCCATGCTTTTGAATGGCTGAAGCAAAATTATCAGCGATAGCTGAAAAGAACATTGGATATGAGCAAAACAAAAGATAATCAACGGCAACAGCAAACACTCATTCTCACTGTATCTCTACCGTGCTTCCATTTTCCATACTTCAAACTAATTTTTTGTCTTATGTTGTACCAATCTTAATCTTCACTGAATCTTAAGTATCTAATCTAATCTCACATAATCTCTTCTCCTTAATCTCACTTGGGCAATAATATAAAGATATCTGTCATTACTGCAAATCCAAGTAAAAGCACTTAACAAGAATTAATTTGATACTTGTTTTCATTTAAATGATGTATGATTCACGTAATATGGAGTCTTGGTAAGAAATCGAGAAATCAAACAGATTTCGTGAAAAGTTACCAGATGTGAAGTGGGAGATCTCTTCTTTACACCTGGCTGTTAGACTAGTCAGGGGCAGGGGTTGTTGCCTCTTCAGTCTGGGCTTGGTTTCCCCTAAACCTTGCTTTGCACACAGGTCCTTTGTTTATTTTCAGGGCTGTGGAGAGTTCACCTTCCCTTGGGATCACTCTAGAGATGGGAACTTGCCATAATTAGCTCACATTGTGGAGCAAACTACCTATTTCCTATTACTAATGGCCTTAGTTTGTTTCCATCTCATGATTTTTTAGCCTGCAGTTTCTTTGCTTTCTAAGACTTGCACTGAGCATCACTAACCCTCTCCATTTATTTCAGCTGACTCCTATTGGATATTAATAGCCCCCTCTTGCCAAGGTCTCTGATGTGCTTGAGTAACTGTTATGTATCTTTATCTCCTCATGCAGCTCCTCTTTGCAGTAACTGTGTGCAGTTATGTTCACTGGGCAATTTATTCTTTTCTCTTAGGTATTAATACCATAAGTTTACCACTGTGGTATTTCTACACAATCATGTGTTTTATTATTAGCTGCTTTTGTGTATTCTTCCCACCTTATTTGAGAAAGAATCTTTGCAATTTCCTTCCTGGATACATCATCAGCCCCTGAAACATCTGAATAAATTCTGTTGGTCAGATTTCTTTTCTTGGGTCCTGTTGTTTTGCAACTGATGGCTGCCTGGTGCCACTACTGTGATCTGTTCCTTATAAATATCTGCTGTTAATTTCTTGGATTATACTCTACCATGAAGTGACATATAACTTCATCATTGATTCCAACATTTTATTCAACTCAAAATAAAGTGATTTAACATAAACTAAGAACAACTGCTGCTGTCAGAAGTCGCAAGTACCATTTTTCTTGGTGATACCACAGGAAGATATAAGCCTACCATTTATGCCCACATATTTCTGTGTTGGGTTTGTGTGCGTGTGTGTGTGTGTGTGTGTGTGTTTTCTTTAACATAGGACTGACCTCTTCTTTTCAAGAACAAAATAAGTGGGGGAATGTTCAAAACATTTGCTGGCAACATTTTGTTTTCTGTCAGGCAAGTAGTTAGCTAGCATTGCAAAAATTAAAAGTTGAATATACAGTATTATTGTTTAAGTGGAAACTAAGACAGAAACAGGAGCACTCTAATCACTTTTGAGTTGACACATTAACACCTGCAGGGCTGAAGACAAATAATCATAGAGCAAACATGTAAAAGGGAGGAGGAAGCTGGGGTTACCCTATATTACACACTCTTAAAGACAGCTTGCTTTTTTGCATCCGCTAACTTTGGAAGGTGCCAGCATCTGGAAGATGTGTGTGTGTGTGTGTGTGTGTGTGTGTGTGTGTGTATGTGTTTAATCAATTTTCATTCTAGGGAAGGGGAGGCCAACTACCTTAGGGCAGTGTCATGCAGTAGAAAGACCCAATAATGTTGAGTAATACAGACCTAAATTTGAATTCTGGCTCTCCAATTAGTGATTGTGGGGCTTTGGCATTTTGTGTTCCATTTTAAATGCTGGTTTCTTCAGAACAAAATTTTAGATAATAATACCTAACCCTGAAGTTTGTTGCAAGGCTCAGTTGTACTAAGATGCGTTAAGTAGGGATTGCTTAGTCCATAGATAGCTGGAAAGCAGGAAAAGTTTGGTTCTTTCTTTCTATTGCTTTTTCTCCTCTTCTTCCACTATTCTATCCCTCATCCTATCAAAACCCTTTATATATTTGGATAAGACATTTGTAGCAATTTGGATACTTTCATTTTACTCCAAATTTGTTATTCTGGTTTGATCTGATACTTACTAGCCGATTCTAGGTACATTCACCCCATTCTGAGTATCTGATGTCCTATGCTACACAGGGTTTAATATAATGCCACACACACTGCTTTCTCCTAAAGTCCAAGTAAAGATCTTTTTAATATAATTTTATTCATTATATAAGAGTAAAATTATCCCTTAAGCTGGGCTCAGCAAAGATTCACTCTCACATAGATTTTTAGTCGTGATGGAAATGACTTCCCTTCTCCAAGATGGGCTGTCTCTAAACCAAACC
Source organism: Taxidea taxus jeffersonii (assembly GCA_003697995.1). Lineage (NCBI taxonomy): Eukaryota > Metazoa > Chordata > Mammalia > Carnivora > Mustelidae > Taxidea > Taxidea taxus. The sequence continues at coordinate 9,589 of RCUC01088658.1, forward strand.
AAGATTTTTTTTTTTTTTTCCTGGAAAGAGGGTTAATAAAGTCAGTCATTACTCATTTATTTCTCATATCAGAATTCAGAGACACTATTTCATGCCTTCTATTTAATTCTTATTTGTTGTGAAGCCTTCCTTAGGCAGCTCAAAGTGATTTGAAATTAGCTTCGTTCCCTCACCTAGTAAAATGGCAAACATTACCTAATTCTTTGGGTTATTGTGAGGATAAAATAAGATGATGAACTAGAACATTATTCAGGGACTAGAAAGTACTGAAGTTTAATACTGTTTATGATTATTAAAAATTATTATTATTAATTTTATGATAAGGCCCCACTTTGTTTTTGCAAAAGAGGCCAGAAAAAGTATAAAATTTGGAAATACTCAGGCTGAGGTTTTCATATAGAAACTGGAGCCACAATAAACTATAGTGGCACATTAAACTTCAGGGTCACCATAAATTGGTGATTTTAATGCATATATATACTTACTGAGATAGAAATGACTGCATTTATATATATCTTTTTTTTTTTTTTCCCAAGGCACTTAATGCTCTCTACAGACTTTATCTCCCTAATCCTTTCAGCATTCCTAGTGAGACAGTATGCAGTATACATAAAAATTCACTGGCACAGACTTTATAAATGTTTAATATTAAAATATATAAAAAAGAATTTTGTAGTCACTTAAAGAAAAAAGAAGGAAAGGAAAAGAGAAAATAAAGAAGGGAAATAAGGGAAAAAAAGAAAGAAAAAAGAAAAATGGTAGTCTAGGAGCAGGAGTCATGCTTGACACTTTCCTCTCAAATTAAGGTTGAATTCTAAATCCTACATGTGACTTAGTCGTAAATCATATTTCTCTGAGTATCCATCCCTAGCTCACTATAATCAAGTAACTGCCCCAGAGGTGTCGGGAACAGTCTTGACACTCTGGGAAGCTATTAGAAGGGGGCTACGGGGCCTCTTCTTCTGAACCAGGCAGTGGGAATAGCGTGCTGGGTCAGGTCCTCCTAGCTGAGCTGATAACACATGACGATTTTGGAATGTCAAAGTGAAAAGTCTATAATTCAAATACATTTTTATAAGATGTCTAGATATATTAATCCTATATTATTAATTACATACTATTATTATTACTATATTATTATTAATACTAATAATTTCAAATTATAGAAAACTAAGAATTGCCTTTTTTTGCTGGAAACACACACAGGCACCTTTTCTATTCCTCAAACATGGCCCACTCATCTGCTCATTCCTCATCAGGTTCTTGGGCTCTTTGTATCCACTGCTCTCTTACCTGGTGAGCTCCTCGAGCTCTTACATGGCTGGATCCTCACCATGAGAGCCCAGATGGCCTATCTTCAGCCCTATCCAGTCATCCCCTCAGTCTATCTAAAAATAATCCTTTCCTCTACTTCATTTATTTATTACATCACACTGTATTTCTTTCTTTAGCTCTCGAAAGCTGTTATAACCTGAAATTATATTTTTCTTTCTTTTTTTTTTTTTGAGAGGGAATATGTCCTAGTCTTATCCCATTAGAACATAACTTCCA
>RCUC01088662.1:0-21684 GCA_003697995.1 Taxidea taxus jeffersonii
TGCAAGGAAGCTAAAGCTATTTAGTATTATTTATTGGTAAAGTGCAAGTTCGGAGTAAGTAAGCTTGGAGTAAATAATCAGCTTCTGGTAATTAAATATAACATTAGACATGAATGAAAGGGATAAAGTGATTATGATTTTTAGTATTAAGGGTATTGAAGGGAATAACAAATATTTTAGAGAATTGAAACCTTAAGGTGCTTTGTGCAAATTTAGAGCCATAGTTGGTTCAATATCTCTATTACTTTGTATATTCTTATCTTGGCTTTACTTTCCATTATGTGGAATTGCCAGACATTATTTGCTGTTGCAAACTTAGAAACAAAAGCTGTCTAATTTTGTTAATCACTTATACTCTAATCATCAAGAGCAGTTTAAATCTATCTAGGTGCTGTTGATACTATTTTAGTAAGATTATTACTGTATATAATGCTTTTAGTTATGCATCAGTATAGTGTCTTCAGTTTCTTTGCAGTTCCATTGACTAATGATGGTCTAAAATTACAGCCTTAAAGAATTTATAGTTAATTGTAGCTATTATTTCTTTTCAGCTGAGTGAATAATATTCTTTTCTTCTTCCTATTTAAAAAGAATTAAAATAATATTATCTGGAAAAATTACTCTTGTCATTTACTTTCTATGTTATAATAACATAGAGTAAGATAGTCAGCAACCAAGGCTGGTAATTACCACAAAGTGTTTTATAACTTTGCCTCATTTCATAGTTCATCATTATTTATAATTATCATTGTTAAACATTGCTTGAGGTCCTGCTATATATTATATGGTAGGATATTTGACCTCTAAGAGTTCATATTATTGTTGAAAGGGGAAATTGAGAAGTCTTTTCACAGATTTGAACCAAAGAATATCAGGTTAAAAGATGGATATTCTATCTGTTGAACTATCTGAATAGCTGTAACACTTCTGTAGACTTGTCACCTGTTCAGAGAAATTTCATCTTTTGATTTCTATAGCAAGTGGCAGGTTTGGGTATGCTGCTTACTTCCTTGGTTTCTGTAGAAGTCCAGTTCTAAAAAAGTAAATGCCTGTGATGACCCCACCCCCACCCAGGACTTGATTGGAGTAGTTCTCTAAAAAGTTGTTTAAATTGATATACTGGGGGCCCCTTGGTGGCTGCGTTGGTTAAGCAACTGCCTTTGGCTCAGATCATGATCCTGGAGTCCTGGGATCAAGTCCCACATGCGGCTTCCTACTCAGCTGGGAGTCCGCTTCTCCTTCTGACCCTCTCCTACCTCATGCTCTCTCTCTGTCTCATTCTCTCTCTCTCTCTCAAATAAATAAATAAAATATTTTAAAAAATTAATATACCAGGGCACCTGGCTGGCTCAGTTGGTAGAGCATATGATTCTTGGCCTCAAGGCTGTGAGTTCGAGCCCTAAAAGTTTACTTAAAAAAAAAAAAATCGAAATATGAAAAATCTGCTAGTCTGGTTACTAAGTTAAGAGTCATTCTTGTTTTCTACCCTCTCGCAACCCATATTCAGTCCACTACTAAATCCCCTTGACTCAACCTTTGGAATACATACCAATTCTGGATCACATCTTACCATTTCCAAGGCTACAACCCTAACCATTACCTCCATCATTTTAGCCTGGACTACTATAATAGCCCCTAACTTGTTTCTCTGCCTTCTTCTTTTTTTTTTTTTTTAAGATTTTATTTCTTTATTTGACAGACATAGATCACAAGTAGGCAGAGAGGCAGGCAGAGAGAGAGGAGGAAGCAGGCTCTCCAAGGAGCAGAGAGCCCAATGCGGGGCTCGATCCCAGGACCCTGGGATTATGACCTGAGCCGAAGGCAGAGGCTTTATCCACTGAGCCACCCAGGCGCCCCTCTTTGCCTTCTTTTTACGCTCCTACACTTAGTCTTTTCTTTTCTTCTTCCCTTTTTTTTTTTTTTTTTAAGATTTTATTTATTTATTTGACAGAAATCACAAGTAGGCAGAAAGGCAGGCGGGGGCGGGGGAAGCAGGCTCCCTGCTGAGTAGAGAGCCTGATTCGGGGCTCAATCCCAGGACCCTGGGATCATGAACTGAGCTGAAGGCAGAGGCTTTACCCACTGAGCAACCCAGGCGCCCCCACTTAGTCTTTTCTTGATCCAGTGGGCAGACTGTGATCCTTTTAAACTAGAAATCAGATGTTGGAACTCTGTGGCTGAAAATCTTCCAGTGGCTCCCATTACATATAGAATAGAGTCCAGACTTTACCATGCCCTACAAGGACTTCTGTGCCCAGGCCTCTATCAGCTTCTTCATCTTCCTCCATTTCCTTTCACTTGCAAAGTTCCACCAACCTTGATCTTCTTTCTGGTTCTAGATCCAAAAAGCCTTCCTGGCCTTAAATTACTGTTCTACTTGCCCCCCTCCTTTTTAAATTTTAAGTATTTATTTGATAGAGAAATCACAAGTAGGCTGAGAGGCAGGCAGGGAGAGAGGGGGAAGCAGGCTCCCCGCTGAGCAGAGAGCCTGATGCGGGGCTCAATCCCAGGACCCTGAGATCATGACCTGAGCTGAAGGCAGAGGCTTAACCCACTGAGCCACCAGGTGCTCCTACTTGGCCCCTTTTAACTGGTAACTCTTTTCTTGTTATTTAATTATTAGGAAACCTTGGACAAGTTAGTTAATTTCTTTGCACTTCAGTTCCTTATAAAATGTGGTTAAATATAGCATCAATTTCACACTGTGGTTATTAGAATTAAATAAATTAAAAAATGTAAAGTGCCTGGAATATTGCCTGGCACATACTTAGTATTCAATATGTTACCTATTCTCAACCTTATTGTCAACATCCTCTGCATCTATCCCATCATCATTTTTGCATGGATACCTTTTTTTTTTTTTTAATTAATTTATTTGTCAGAGAGAGTGAGCACAGGCTGACAGAGTGGCGGGCAGAGGCAGAGAGAGAAGCAGGCTCCCTGCCGAGCAGGGAGCCCGATGCGGGACTCGATCCCAGGACGCTGGGATCATGACCTGAGCCGAAGGCAGCGGCTTAACCAACTGAGCTACCCAGGCGTCCCTGCATGGACACCTTTTGAATTCAACTACCAAATGTACATATAGGTCTCTCTCAACCAGCTTAATTAAAGAACCCTCCTGGTCATTCTCTATGCAGTCCTGTTCTGTTTGTTTAACACTTTCTGTACCTGAAATTATTTTCTTTCTCTTTTGCTTATAATTCTCTAACTTCTTAAATTAGAACAAAATAACTATATTAAGTATTTATTTTTTTCAGTGTGAAAGCTCTTTTCCCCTGTAAAGGATATATTACTGATATCTTGCTATTATTAATGGAATGCCATGGACTACAACATTTTATATTAGTCTGAATATTCTAGCTGATCTATGAAAAAACTCATTAAATACAAAAATATATTAACCCTTTGTTAATTAAAGCATAGTCCATTGATAGCATACTTGGGAGCTATTCAAAATATATATTCTTAGGCCTCATCTCAAACTGAGAATTCCCTGTGTGATTTGTATGCACATTAAATTTGAGAATCACTACTGTAGATTAGAGGATTATTTAGAAAGTTAAATGGTCAGGGTGCCTGGATGGCTCAGTGGGTTAAGCCTCTGCCTTTGGCTCAGGTTATATATCAAGGTCCTGGGATGGAGGCCCACATGGGGCTCTCTGCTCAGCAGAGAGCCTGCTTCCCTCTCTCTTTCTCTCTGCCTGCCTCTCTGCCTACTTGTGATCTCTGTCAAATAAGTAAATAAAATCTTTTAAAAAAAAGTTAAATGGTAACTTCTTTGGATTTTATCTTTTTTTTTTTAAGATTTTATTTATTTGTTAGAGAGATAGAGAGAGAGCGCGCCAGCACAGGCAGACAGAGTGGCAGGCAGAGGCAGAGGGAGAAGCAGGCTCCCCGCCAAGCAAGGAGCCCGATGTGGGACTCGATCCCAGGACGCTGGGATCATGACCTGAGCTGAAGGCAGCTGCTTAACCAACTGAGCCACCCAGGCGTCCCTGGATTTTATCTTTTATAACTTGATGAAATTTTCTTTATTTCTATTTTCAAAGGAATAATCACACACTCTTTGGTGTTCTAAATTATACTAAGACTCCTGGAGGAAGTAGAAGACTTCGTTCTAATATATTAGAACCTCTAGTTGATATTGAAACCATTAACATGAGATTAGATTGTGTTCAAGAACTACTTCAAGATGAGCAACTCTTTTTTGGACTTCAGTCAGGTAAATGAATATCATCTAATTTTATGAATACAAATTATTAAAAAATACGTTATCTTTTTTTTTTTTTTAAATATTTTATTTATTTATTTGTCAGATAGAGAGCACAGGAGCGAGCGCAGGCAGACAGAGAGGCAGGCAGAGGCAGAGGGAGAAGCAGGCTCCCTGCCAGGCAAGGAGCCCGATGTGGGACTCGATCCCAGGACGCTGGGATCATGACCTGAGCTGAAGGCAGCCGCTTAACCAACTGAGCCACCCAGGCGTCCCTACATTATCTTTTTATAAGAATACTAGTCATATTGGATTAAGGCTCAGCCTAATAACATTATCTTAACTTGATTACATCTGCAAAGATCTAATTTCCAAAAAAGATTACTTTTAGATACCAGGATTTAGGACTTCAAAATATCTTTTTGGGGGACACAGTTCAATCCCCATAACATTAGGTAAGAGAATCGCCTTTGGCACCTGGCTATTTGTTCACTTGCATGGCGATATAACTCTCTTCTTAAATCTGTAGGTAGAAGGACAGTAGATATGCACTGCTCCTAGTTCAATTCCTGGTTCCTAGCAGTTTGATCTATCTTTCATACCTCTACTCTCCCAACCATTCCATCTGGTGTTCTGATACATGAAAATCTAGGAGGCATTGAACAAGCTACAAAGAGGCCATTTTTTAAAAAGTTTATTTTCTAGTAATCTCAACACCGAACATGGGGCTCAAACTCACAACCCTGAAATCAAGAGTTGCATGCACCTCTGGAGGACTAATCCAGTCAGGTGCCCCCCAAAGAGGACATTTTTAACTGTATTCCTTTTCTTGTTCATAGCAACATCTTTTTGGCTGACCTACACCTGGCATTCCATGTAATACATAAGTGCCTAGAATATGAAGTTATTTAATTATGTAATGTCAGTCAAACTCCAACAATAATCAGCTTCTTAAACTTTCTGCGACCAAATATGCAGTTGCCCTTCTCCTGCCTGTAGTTAATTGCTCCACTTATGTTCTGGATACTGTCTTTGTCTCCTGTATCTTTAATAATTTTCCTCTCTTCCTCCTGTCTTTCCTATCTTTGTAAAAAAAAAAAACAAAACCAAAAACTCACTGGACTTTACCTTCTCCAGCTACCACCTTATTTCTCTGTTCCCCCAATTCAAAAGTAAGCTTGTCGAAAGACAGAATTTCTGCAGTCACTATCTTCTTTTCACAACATTTCAATGTACTGTTTCTGTGCTCACTGTGTGAGATTCCTCTAGTCAAGGTTACTGTAGCAAATGTTATTGGTTCTTTGTCAAGATCCTCTTGGGTCTCTTTTACCTTTCTGTGTACCCCTTTTCTTGCTCTGTGTGGCTTTTGCTTCTGCTGGCCCACACTTGGAATCTCTTTGGAATCCTGCCCCCAGACTATTAGCATTTTGCTTTCAAGAAGTGTGCCAAAAGAGCCTTGCAGCCCTTAAATCCAGAATTCTTCTATAGGATTAGTTGAAGTTACCTTCCAAGGACTTTGCCTGAAATTATACTAATGCTTGACATTTTTTCCCTTCCCCATCCTTCTCTCTTCTCCCATTTTCTCTTGGAAGCATTTAAAAAAATATTTAAATTTTAGTTAACATACAGTGCAATATTGGTTTCAGAAGTAGAATTCAGTGATTCATCACTTATGTACAATACCCAGTACTCAACACAAGTGCCCTCTTTAATACCCATCACCCATCTAGACCATTCCCCACCCCCACCTCCCTCTCTCAACCTTCAGTTTTTCTCTGTCATTAAGAATCTCTTGGTGCCTGGGTTGGTCAGTCAGTTAAATGTCTTCCTTGGCTCAAGTCATGATCTCAGGGTCCTGGGATAGAGCCCTGGATGCTCCTTGCTCATGCTCATGCTCTTGCTCATGCTCATGCTCCTTGCTCATCACTCCTTGCTTCTCCCTCTCCCTCTGCTGCTCCCCACCCCATGCCTTTACATGTGCTCTCTCTCTCTCTCAGATAAATAAATAAATAAAATCTTTTTTTTTTTAAGATTTTATTTATTTATTTGACAGACAGAGATCACAAGTAGGCAGAGAGGCAGGCAGAGACAGAGAGAGGGGGAAGCAGGCTCCTGGCTGAGCAGAGAGCCTGATGCGGGGCTCGATCCCAGGACCCTGGGATCATGACCCGAGCCGAAGGCAGAGGCTTTAACCCACTGAGCCACCCAGGCACCCCAATAAATAAAATCTTAAAAAGAATCTCTTAGTATTGGTTTCCCTCTCTCTTTTCTCCCCCCCTCCCATATGTTCACCTATTTTGTTTCTTAAATTTGCGAGCATTCTTTTTTTTTCCCTTTTTTCACTTGAACTTATGACCCTGAGATCAAGACCTGAGCTGAGATTAAAAGTTGGACATTCAGCCGACTGAGCGACCCAGATACCCCTGGAAGCACATTCTTAATAAATCACTTGCACATTAAACCTCATGTCAGGATCTCCTTCTGAAGAACTCAGGCTAAGACAGTCACCTAAGGATTCATTGTTAAATTTAATGGACCCATATTTGTTCTCTTATTTGAACTCCCAATTTATAGGATGCTGCTAAATATCTCTTCTTATTGATTACTGCCTTTCTTTGTTTTTGCAATTATACAGTCTCCTGATTTTCTTCCTACTTCTTTGGAGTTTCCTTCTTTTTTAGCTCTGAAACTCATTAAAAAAATTTTTTTTAATTTTTTATAAACATATAATGTATTATTAGCCCCAGGGGTACAGGTCTGTGAATTGCCAGGTTTACATACTTCACAGCACTCAACATAGCACATACCCTCCCCAATGTCCATAACCTCACCACCCTCTCCCTTCCCCCCTCCCCCCCGGCCCCCCTCAGTTTGTTTTGTGACATTAAGAGTCTCTTATGGTTTGTCTCCCTCCTAATCCCATCTTGTTTCATTTATTCTTTTCCTACCCCCCAAGCCCCCTACATTGCATCTCCACTTCCTCATATCAGAGAGATCATATGATAGTTATCTTTCTCTGATTGACTTATTTCACTAAGCCTAATACCCTCTAGTTCCATCCACTGAAACTCATTTTTAAAAAAAAATTTACATGACAGGAAACAACAGATATTAGTGAGGATGTGGAGAAAGGGGAAACATCTTACACTCTTAGTGAGAATGTAAGCTGGTACAGCCACTCTGGGAAAACAGTATGGAGGTTCCTCAAGATGTTAAAAATAGAGCTACAATGCATTGACCCAACAATTGCATTACTAGGTATTTACCCCAAAGATACAGATTTAGTGAAGAGAAGGGGCATGTGCACCTCAGTGTTCACAGCAGCAGTGTCCATAATAGCCTAACTGTGGAAGGAGCTGAGATGTCCTTCAACAGATGAATGAATAAAGAAGATGTGGTTCATATATACAGTGGAACATTATTAAGCCATCAGAAAGGATGAATACTTACCATTTACACTGATGGAACTGGAGGATATTATCTCTAAGCAGAGAAAGGCAGTTATCATATGTTTTTACTCGTATGTGGAACATAAGGAATAGCACAGAGGACCATAGGGGAAGGGAAGGAAAACTGAATGGGAAGACATCAGAGAGGGAGACAAACCATGAGAAACTCTAGACTCTGGAAAACAAACTGAGGGTTACAGAAGGGAGGGGGGTTGGAGGAATAGGGTAACAGGGTGATGGGTATTAAGGAGGGCACATGTTGTGATAAGCAGTAGGTGTTATACACAACTAACGAACTGTTGAACACTACATCAAAAACTAATGAGGTACTATATATTGGCTAATTGAACATAATAAAAAAAAGTTTATCTTAATATCCAGTCAGAACCAACTGGTTATCTCCCTCCAACTGTTATCTATAGGGATTCCCAAATAGACCTCAGGACTGTATACTTACTGTCTTGGAATGTCCTCAGAAAGCTCTGTCATTGATCAGGTAACAGAGTAAAAACATTGGAGTCCTTTCTTTCAAATAGAAAAGGGAAAGACTTCTGAGCCTTTTCTTTTCCCCCTGCATCTTCTTTATAGATTTCTATTCCTTTTCTTATTCCCTAAATGCTAAGCCTCTTCAAAGATTCATCCTAGGTTGTTTTTTTACCCTGTATATTCAAATATGACTTACCTTACTGGTTTTATAATTATCACTCACATATTCACAACTTCCTAATCTATATCTCATACCAACATATCTCTACAGACCTTTAGCCCCATCTGTCTTATTGCCTACTGAGCACTTGTTAGATGTTCCTCTATCATTTCAAATTCAGTGTACCCAAACTGTACTATCTTCCCTTCTAAGTCAGTCTTCCTGATTTCAGTGAAGAGCTCTACATCCAACCTCTTTATCAAGCTACATACCTGGAAGTCATTCTCTTTTTTTTTTATTTTTAAAAAAGATTTTATTTATTTGACAGAGATAGCACAAGCAGCGGGGGTGGCAGGTGGAAGGAAAGGGAGAAGCAGGCTCCCAGATGAGCAGGGAGCCCAACTCAGGGTTCAATCCTAGGACCCTGAGATCATGACCTGAGCCAAAGGCAGGTGCTAAACCAACTGAGCTACTCCCCCGCCCCCAGAAGTCATTCCTTTTTTTTTTTTTTTAAGATTTTATTTATTTATTTGACAGGCAGAGATCACAAGTAGGCAGAGAGGCAGAGAGAGAGGAGGAAGCAGGCTGTCCGCAGAGCAGAGAGCCCGACACAGGGCTCTATCCCACGACGCTGGGATCATGACCCGAGCCGAAGGCAGCAGCCTTAACCCGCTGAGCCACCCAGGCGCCCCTCCAAGAAGTCATTCTTAACACTTCTCTTCCCTGAAATCAGTCATCAAATTCTACAAAATTCTTTCTGTATATCTTTTTTTTCTCCATTTTATTTCTTTTCAGTGTTCCAGCATTCATTATTTATGCACCACACCCAGTGCTCCATGCAATATGTGCCCTCCTTAATACCCACCACCAGGCTCATCCAACCCCCCACTCCCCTCCCCTCCAAAATCCTCAGTTTGTTTCTCAGAGTCCACACTCTCTCATGGTTTGTCTCACCCTCCCAATTTCCCCCAACTCACTTCTCCACTCCATCTCCCAATGTCATCCGTGTTATTCCTTATGCTACACAAGTAAGTGAGACTATATGTATATCTCTTTGAATGCATTGCTTTTATCCCCAGTGCTGCTGGGTTGGGAAAAATTTATCTATATTTTGATTTATTGCAACAATCTCCTATTTGATCTCCCTCTTCCAGTCTTTCTTTTTATGGTGTCTTCTCTATACTGCAGCCTGGATGATCTTTTCAAAATATAATTTGGAGAATATCACTCTGTATTTATTTCTTATTGTTAATATAACAAATTACCACAAATTTAGTGGTTTAAAACAACATGAATTTATTATCTTAGGTTCTGGAACTCAGAAATCAATTTTAGTGGGAAAAATCAGTATGTTAGCAGTCCACATTCCTTCTGGAGGCTCTATGGACAAATCTATTTCCTTGCCTTTTCCAGTTTCTAGAGTCTGTGTAGATCAGTAGATGGCTCATGGGCCTTTCTCCATCTTCAAAGCCAGCAGCATAGTATCTTTTTTTACTTTCTGACCTCTGCTTTTGTCCTTGTATCCTCTCTTTGTCACTGATCCTCCTACAACCCTCTTCAAAGGACACTTGTGATTACTTAGGGAACCAACAAATATTCTGGAATAATCTCTCCATTTCAAGATGCTTAACTTAATTCCATCTTCAAAGTTTCTTTTATCAGGTAACATATTTGCACATTCCAGGAATTAGGAGGTAGATATCTTTGGGGGCTACCACATATACACTTGCATAAAATTCTTCAATCTCTTCTCATTACTTTTAGTATAAAATTTCAGACTCTTCTATATGACTCTTTCCTTGTCATCTTGCACAGCATGTCTTGCTACTCCTCACTTTCCATTCTGCCATTTTTTTTTTAAGATTTTATTTATTCATTTGACAGAGATCACAAGTAGGCAGAGAGGCAGGCAGAGAGAGAAAGGAGGAAGCAGGCTCCCTGCTGAGTAGAGAGCCCAATTCGGGGCTTGATCCCAGGACCCTGGGATCACGACCTGAGCTGAAGGCAGAGGCTTTAACCCACTGAGCGACCCAGGCGCCCCTCTATTCTGCCTTTTATTTATTTATTTATTTATTTATTTTTAAAAAGATTTTTATTTATTTATTTGACAGAGAGAGATCACAAGTAGATGGAGAGGGAGGCAGAAGGACTGGAGGAAGCAGGCTCTCCGCTGAGCAGAGAGCCCGATGCGGGGCTCGATCCCAGGACCCTGGCTGGGATCATGACCTGAGCCGAAGGCAGAGGCTTAACCACTGACCCACCCAGGTGCCTCTCCATTCTGCCTTTTAATATAATTAAACTTCTTTCAGTTACTTGAGCAGATTCTCCCTCATGTTTTGGTCTTTGTAGTCTGTACATTTGCCTAAACTCTTTCTTCTTCCTTCCCTGTGGCCCCTCCTCCCAAGCACTCCTTTTTTTTTTTTTAAAGATTTTATTTATTTATTTGTCAGAGAGAGTGAGCACAGGCAGACAGAGTGGCAGGCAGAGGCAGAGAGAGAAGCAGGTTCCCCGCCAAGAAAGGAGCCCGATGTGGGACTCGATCCCAGGATGCTGGGATCATGACCTGAGCTGAAGGCAGCCACTCAACCAACTGAGCCACCCAGGTGTCCCGTCCCAAGCACTCCTTAACTAACAACAATTCATCCTTTACCATTCCAGCTTAGATGTCACTCATGTGAGAAGCCTCTCCGACTCCCCAAGTTTGTGTTAGGTACCTTTTCTACATGTTTCCTGTAGTGCCTTGTTATGCCACTTATCTTACTGGATTGTAATGCATGCTTTGTTGGAGGATTCCTGTACAAGGCTAGGATATAATGGGTAATCATATTTGTTAAAGTATTGATTTGTTGTTGAACCTCTTGAAAATTGTATTTTAGGGACGCCTGGGTGGCTCAGTTGGTTAAGCAGCTGCCTTTGGCTCAGGTCATGATCCCAGCGTTCTGGGATCGAATCCCACATCCGGCTCCTTGCTCGGCAGGGAGCCTGCTTCTCCCTCTGCCTCTGCCTGCCTCTCTGTCTGCCTGTGCTTGCTCTCTCTCCCTAACAAATAAATAAATAAAATCTTTAAAAAAAAAAAGAAAATTGTATTTTATTGTTCCCAGGGTTATGCTTTATAGGGTGTGATATTAATGAAAAACTTGAATTTTCTTTGAAACTTTAATTTTGATATATTTTATAATTTCTTTTAACTGAAAGTTTTAAATTTGCATCTGCAAATGTTAAACACCTCTATGTTTTCTATATCTTGACAGTTTTTAATTTATCTTAACATGTAATGAAGTAGGAGAGCAGGAACAGAGCAAGGTGGGAGCGTAATTTTTATAGCTTATTAAAATAGGAGAATCCGAATCTCATTTAAACAACAACCTAGGGGCACCTGGGTGGGTCAGTCAGTTTAAGCGTCTGACTCTTAGTTTTGGCTCAGGACATGATCTCATGGGTTATGAGATGGAGCCCCATGTTGGACTTGATGCTCAGTGGGGAGTCTGGTTCTCTCTCTCACCCTCTCCCTCTACCTTTCCCCCTGCTTCTATGCATTCTCTCTCTCTGGAATAAATAAATCTTTAACAACAACAACAAAAAACTTCAACAACCTAGTATTAACTTTATTGTAGGCATTCTATAGGCATTAGCGATAAAAAGATGAGGAAGATTAAGCTATAAGCTTCTGTCCTCAAGGATCTTACACTTGTGTTAGAGAACAGAATTCTAAATAAATAATTATGATACAGTGCTATCAATGCAATAATAATTGAGTATTTTATGGGAACACAAAGAAGTGAACTGGGAAAAAGAATACAGGATCCAAAAATAATATTTCAGTTCCTTTTTTTTTTTAACATTTATTTATTATTTATGTAATCTCTATACTCAATGTGGGGCTTGAACTTGTGACCCCAAGATCAAAGAGTCACGTGCTCTCCTGACTGAGCCAGCTGCGTGCCCTGATAATATTTCAGTTCTATATTAGGGAATGGGTAGGATTTTGACAACAGGAGAATCATAGAAATGATATTCAAAACAAAGGGAACCTGCCTGTGCAAGGTATGCTAATGCACATAGGGCAACAACAATGTTTTTTTGGATGTAGTGGCTGGGATACATATCTGATATGGTGCCATTGGCTGTGATCTTGAGCAGTCATTACTTTCTAGGGAACACTTGTTTTTCTGGGAAGGTGGGGAAGATAGACTTAACATAAGCGTCTGCCATTGTATTTAATGTTGATATGAAAGAGCTTGTTGTATTCAAGGCATGGCCAGTAGATACTTATGACTTGAAGCCTGGCAGAAAATGAGGATTGGGGCTAGCTTGCGAAGGGCTTTTATATAATGGTAAGAAATCTGGGATTATATCCTGTATGCAATAGGGAGCTGATGATATTAAATCAGGAGAATAATATGACCCAACCCTATTTTAGAAACATTATTCTGGTTGTTATGATAGACTTAGGGAAGGGAAGAAGAAGAGACCAAAAAAGAGAGAGGCCAATCTATATGAGGGCTTAAGAGAGTCTGGTTAGTGGAATCACATGTAAAATGTTATAATAGTATGTCTTACTGAACAGTATGATATTAGTACTCAGTCTATTTACTGTGATTTTTTAAACTTACTTTTAACATAGCTAATTACTGTAGAAGCAGTTAGAAAAGGACAGAGCTCTAGGAGTAGGCAAACTGAAAAATACCACAAGATATTTGGCATTTGAATAGGAAGAAAGTGACATAAAATTTTTATCTTTTTGGGTTTTTAAAAGTAGCAGGTTGAAAACAAAAAACAGAAAACAAAAAAGTAGCAGGTTGGATCCATTTTGTGGAAGTATCAGTTAAGTCTATACAGAATTTTGATGTCATACATTTCAGTGACAATAATAGTAATGAGTTATTAAAAGAAAGTTAGTATAGCTTACTGTATTTTAAGTATGAGGAAATGAGTTCATCCTTGAAAGTTCTGTTAAATGGCAAGATTAGAAATAACTGGAGATATTTAAAAGGGGTAGATTACAATTATCTATGAATTTGTTTTTATAGAATACTTTAAGCTAGAAAATGAATCGAGAAGAACAATACAACAGTTTTGGCCTCTAGTGTGTGCCAGGTACTTTACACATATTATCTGACTTACTCCTCACAACAACCCTGGGAGGTAGATGTTATTACCCACATTTCAAAAATGAACACAACCAGAGTTCAGAGAAGATAGGTAAATTCTGGTAGGTTATATGGTTAGTGGTTGAACTGGTTTTTTAAACTAATCTTAAGTCTCAGGAAGAAAAGTTACAAATCAAAAGGTGGGAAGAAAATTATAATAACATCTAAAGGCCAGAGAAGTATAGTTTTTAGAAGGAAAGGATGATCAACAGTGTCCGATTTTTGAAGACAGATTATAACTAATAAAATTAAGAAAAGACCATTATAATTTATTGTTTTATTCCTGACATATGTAAGATAGATAAAGATTTAAAACAGATGAAAGTTTGTAGGTAGAACTGTTCTATTTATTGAGGATAATACTTTACATAGTTTATATTTTGAACTGTAAACCAATGTTTAAATGCACATGTTTTTTGTTTGTTTCAGTTATATCAAGATTTCTTGATACAGAGCAACTTCTTTCTGTTTTAGTCCAAATTCCAAAGCAAGACACGGTATGTGTATATGTATTATATTATTATACTTTGTATGATACATTTGTCTTAATGTGATATAACATTTGGAATATATAAAAATATTTTGGAAGAGTATTTCATTATTAATATCTGGAGCATTTTTATGCTTTTTAAAGGAAACTTTTTTTCCCAAATTTCCTATTCATGTTATAGGGGGGAAAAAGTTTCCCGGTTGAGGAATTGGCATATTTTCATTAGTCAAATATTTACTTAAAAAGTTTATAATCTTTGGGGCGCCTGGGTGGCTGAGTGGGTTAAACCTCTGACTTAGGCTCAGGTCATGATCTCGGCGTTCTGGGATCTAGGCCCCCATCGGGCTCTCTACTTGGCGGAGAGCCTGCTTCCCCTTCTCTCGCTCCCTGCCTCTCTGCCTACTTGTGATATCTCTCTCTGTTAAATAAATTAAAAAATCTTAAAAAACAAAAAACCAAACCCTGCTGTCCACCTAAACAGTTTCACTTAAAAAAGTTTATAATCTTTTTAAAACATAGTATTTGCTTCATAAATAACTAGATAAAAATTATGTTAGATCCAAAGATTATGGGTGCTTCTTAAAAGTGAGTATTGTGAAGTTTGATTAGCTTTCAAATATGCTTAAACTTTAAGATGAAACAATGTCTTTGGATATTTTTCAAAATTAAATAGTGCTTATGGGCACATCCTATGAAGAAAGTGATAGATGGTTTTTATTCTTCTCTTTAAGGTGAATTGAAAAATGTTTACTTTAATGAAATATATGCATAGTTTTGCTCATATGCTTAAAAAGGAAAAGAGTTTTGTACATACATAAGTAGAGTTTGATTTGAAATTTGGTTACTCTGGAAATCCATTGAAATCTAACTAATCTGTTTCAGAAGTGTTTCCTTATTGTAGAGATAACACTCTTGAGGTTTATTTATTTATTTATTTATTTATTTGGCTTTCATAATACAAACTTTATTTTAATTGCCATGTATGTAAAAACATGATTTTTAAATTTTTTTCAGTGTTCCAGAATTCGTTTATGCACCACACCCAGTGCTCCATGCAATACATGCTCTCCATAATACCCACCACCAGACTCACCCAACCTCCCGCCCCCACTCCCCTCCAAAACTAGAGCAAGACTATTGATATCATGGCTATAAAGGAGCTCTACATTGCAGGTAGAGTTTACTTAAAATATTGCATATTGACAAACCATGAAAGACTGTGGACTTTGAGGTTCATTTATAATAAAAACATTATCCAATGGATGGAAAAACTTTGGCTGTTGGATAGGCACAGAACTAGAAGTTTTCTTAAATCATTGAAATACCTTATATACATGTAAGAAGTAACAAAAATATACATGTAAGAAGTATATTTATATACATACATACAATTCAATATATACATGTAAGAAGTAGCCAAAAACAACTGATGTCTGGAACAAAATGAGTTTCAAAGTATTCCCTCCTCTTTAACTTCCTAGTACAGTTTGTGTGGAACTGGTGTTATTTCTACCTTAAATATTTGGTAAAATTCACAAATGAAGCCATTACAAACTTGGGATTTTCTTTCTAGGAAGGTTTTTGAATATAAATTCAACTTATTAAACAGATATTATGCTATTCAGATTACCTGTTTCTTGTTGAATGAGCTTTGGTTTGGTAGGTGTCGTTCAAAGAATTTGTCATTTCACCCAACTTGTTGAATTTATTGACATTACATTTTTCATAATGACCTCTTTATTATCCTTTTATATTTGTACAGTCTGCAGTGATATACCTCTCTTGTTCTTGATGTTGGTAATTGAATGTTCTCTCTTTTTTTTTCTTTTTCTTCTTTTTTTTTTTCCCTCTTTTTTTTTTTTTCTTTTTTTTTTTTTTTATCTTAGTCATTCTGGCTAGAGGTTATCAATTTTTTTGGTGTTTTCAAGAAACCAATTTTTGAGGGGTGCCTGGGTAGTTCAGTGGGTTAAGCCTCTGCCTTCAGCTCAGGTCATGATTTCAGGGTCCTGGGATCGAGCCCCACATCAGGCTCTCTGCTCAGTGGAGGGCCTGCTTCCTCCTCCTCTCTCTTCCTGCCTCTCTGCCTACTTGTGATTTCTCTCTCTGTCATATAGATAAATAAATTCTTTATTTTTTTAAAATTTTATTTATTTATTTGTCAGATAGAGAGAAAGTGCAGGAGCGAGCACAGGCAGACAGAGTGGCAGGCAGAGGCAGAGGGAGAAGCAGGCTCCCTGCTGAGCAAGGAGCCCGATGTGGGACTCGATTCCAGGATGCTGGGATCATGACCTGAGTGGAAGGCAGCCGCTTAACCAACTGAGCCACCCAGGCGTCCCGATAAATAAATTCTTTAAAAAAGAAAAAAAAGAAACCAATTTTTGATTTAATTGATTTTGTCTTTTTTCCTTTTTTAATTTAATTTGTTTATGTGTCAGAGTGAGCATAGGCAGACAGAGTGGCAGGCAGAGGCAGAGGGAGAAGCAGGCTACCTGCCAAGCAAGGAGCCTGATGCGGGACTCGATCCCAGGATGCTGGGATCATGACCTGAGTGGAAGGCAGCTGCTTAACCAACTGAGCCACCCAGGCGTCCCAGGATTTCTGCTTTTATCAGTCTTTTTTTTTTTTGAGCGAATATTTATTTGTTTGCTTGTTTTTTCCAAGTTTTTATTTCAATTCCAGTTGTTAATGTACAGTGTAATATTAGTTTCATATGTGCAATATAATGATTCAGCACTTCTGTACAACACCTGGTGCTCATCACAAATGCACTCCTTAATCCCCATCCCCCACCAACCTCCCCTACAGTAATCCTCAGTTCTCTATAGTTAAGAGTCTGTTTTATGGGGGCGCCTGGGTGGCTCAGTTGGTTAAGCAGCTGCCTTCGGCTCAGGTCATGATCCCAGCGTCCTGGGATCGAGTCCCGCATCGGGCTCCTTGCTCGGCAGGGAGTCTGCTTCTCCCTCTGCCTGCCTCTCTGTCTGCCTGTGTTCGTTCGCTCTGTCTCCCTCTCTCTCTGATAGATAAATAAATTTTTAAAAAAAAGAGTCTGTTTTATGGTTTATTTTTCTCTCTCTTTTCTTTCTTCTGCTTACTCTGTGCTCAATTTTCTCTTCTTTCTCAGGGTTCTGAAGGTAGAAGCTGAGATGGTCAATTTGAGACCTTTTTTCTTTCCTAATATGGTCATTTAGGGTGATAAATTTCCGTCTGAGTAATGCTTCAGCTATATTTCACAATTTTTTAAAAAGATTTTATTTATTTGTGAGAGAGTGAGAAAGTGAAAGAGATAGGGAGAGCACAAGCAGGGAGAGAGGGAGAAGCAGACTTCCTACTGAGCAGGGAGCCTGATGTGGGGCTCTATCCCAGAACCCTGGGATCATGATCTGAGACGAAGGCAGATGCTTAACTGACTGAGCCACCCAGGTGCCCCTATATTTCACAGTTTTTTGTTTGTTTGTTTGTTTTTAAGATTTTGCTTATTTGACAGAGAGAGAACACAAGTAGGCAGAGAGGCAGGCCGAGAGAGAGGGGGAAGCAGGCTCCCCGCTGAGCAGAGAGCCCAATGCAGGGCTCGATCCTAGGACCCTGAGATCATGACCCGAGCCAAAGGCAGAGGCTTAACCCACTGAGCCACCCAGGTGCCCCTCACAGTTTTTGATATGTTGTGTTTTTTATTCAAGTTAAGTTAAAATACCTTCTAATTTCCTTTTTAAATTCTTCTTTGACATGGGTTATTTAGAAGTGTGTTATTTAGTCTCCAATATTTGGGAATTTTCCAGATGTAATTCTGTTACAGATCTCTAATTTAATTCCTTTGTGGTCAAGGATGTATGTTGTCTAATATGGATCCTTTGCACTCTATCGACTCTTGTTTTTATGGCCCAGAATATGATCTATCTTGGAAATGTTCCATGTATGCTTGACAACAATGTATATTTTACTGTTTTTGGATGGAGTTTTCCATGAATGTCAGTCAGTTCAAGTTGATTGATAATATTCTTGAGTCCTTTTAGCTCTTTTAAGATTTATTTATTTGTTTAATTTTTTAAAAAGGATTTGTTTATTTAGTTTAGAGAGGGAAGTAGAGAAGAGAGTGCATGAGTTGGAAAGGGAGAGAAGCAGACTCTCTACTGAACACAGAGCCCTATGAGGGACTCAATCCCAAGACCCCAAGACCATGACCTGAGCTGAAATCAAGAGTTGGACACTTAACCAACTGAGCCATCAAGGAGCCCCCATCTATTTATTTTAGAGAGAGAGAGAGCAAGAGAGTATGAATAGGGGGAGGGGCAGAAGGACAGGGAGAGAGAATCTCAAGCAGACTTCCTGCTGAGAGCCCACTGTGGGGCTCAATCTAATAACCCTGAAATCATGACTTAGAGCCGAAATCAAATCAGACGTTTAACTGACTGAGCCATCCAGGCTCCCCTCTTCAAATCTTCTATATTTTTATTGTATTTTTTGTCTATTTGTTCTATCAGTTATTGAAAGAGGGTGCTGACAACTCCAACTATAATTGTGGATGTGTCTATTTCTCTTAGAAGTTCTTTTTTGTTTTTTTTGTTTGTTTGTTTTGTTTTGTTTTGTTTTAGTGGACACTCTGTATGTACTATTAATTTGCTTACATAAAGTTCAAAACCATTTCCTCCTCGATCATTCATTTTTTTTCTTTTTCAAGTTTTTATTTAAATTCCAGTTAGTTAGTTCAGTCATTAAGCATCTGCCTTCAGCTCAGGTCGTGATCCCAGGGTCCTGGGATGGAGCCCCACATTGGGCTCCCTGCTCAGCAGGAAGGCTGCTTCTTCCTCTCCCACTCCCCCTGCTTGTGTTCCCTCTCTCGCTATGTCTCTCTCTGTCAAATTAAAAAAAAATACCAAATAAAAAATAAATAAATTCCAGTTAGCATACAGTGTAATTTTGTTTCAGGTGTAGAATTTAATGATTCATCACTTACATACAATACCCAGTGCTTATCACAAGTGCCTTCCTTAATAACCACCACCCATTTAACTCATCCCCCTGCCCACCTCCCCTCCAGTAACTCTAAGCTTGTTCTCTATAGTTAAGAGTCTTATTTATGGTTTGCCTCTTTTTTTCCCCCTCTAGGTTCATCTGTTTTGTTACATTTCACATAAGAGTGAAATCATATGGAATTTGTCTTTCTCTGACTGTTTCACTTAGTATAATACTCTCTAGCTCCAACCAGTTGTTGAAAATGAAAAGAATTTCATTCTTTTTTATGGATGAGTAATATTATATTTTGTGTGTATATATACACCAACTCTTCTTTTTCCATTTTTAGGTGATGGACATTTGGGCTCTTTCCATAATTTGGTTATTGTTGATAATGCTGCCATAAACATTGGGGTGCATATACCCCTTTGAATCAGTATCTTCATATCCTTTGGGTAAATACCTAGTCGTTAAATTGCTGGGACATAGGATAATTCTATTTTTAACTTTTTGAGGAACCTCCATACTGTTCTCCAGAGTGGCTGCACCAGTTTGCATTTCCACCAATAGTGAAAGAGATTTTCACTTTTTCCATATCCTCAGCAACACTTACTGTTTCTTGAGTATTAACTTTAGCCATTCTAACTGGTATGAGGTGATACCTCATTTTGTTTTAATTTGTATTTCTATGATGAAAACTTATCTTGAGAATCTTTCCATGTATCTTTTAGCCATTTGTATGTCTTCTTTGGAAGAATGTCTATTCATGTCTTCTGCTTATTTCTTTTCTGGATTATTTGGTTTTTGGTTGTGGAGTTCAGTAAGTTCTTTATAGGTTTTATATACTAACCCTTTATCAGATATGTCATTTGCAAATATCTTCTTCCATTCTGAAGGTTGCCTTTTAGTTTTGTTGATTGTTTCTTTTGCTGTGCAGAACCTTATCTTGATGAGGTTCCAGTAGTTTATTTCTGCTTTTGTTTCCCTTGCTTCAGGAGATAAGTCTATCAAGAAGTTGCTACTGCCGAGGTAAGAGACTGCTGCCTGTGTTTTCCTCTAGGGTTTTGATGGATTCCTGTCTCACATTTAGGTCTTTAACCCATTTTGAGTCTATTTTTGTGTGTGGTATAAGGAAGTGATTCAGTTTCATTCTTCTGCATGTGGCTGTCCAATTTTCCTAACACCATTTGTTGAAGAGACTATCCTTTTTCCATTGGATATTCTTTCCTACTTTGTCGAAGATTAGTTGACCATAGAGTTCAGGGTCCATTTGTGGGTTTTCTCTTCTGTTCCATTGATCTATGTGTTTGTTTTTGTGCCAGTTTCATACCATCTTAATCATTACAGCTTTGTAATATAACTTAAAGTCCAGATTTGTGATGCCTCTAGCTTTTTCTTTTTCAAGATTGCTTTGGCTATTTGGGATCTTTTGTAGTTCCATACAAATTTTAGAATTATTTGTTCCAACTCTGTGAAAAATGTTGGCAATATTTTGATAGGAATTGTACTAAATGTGTAGATTGCTTTGGGTAGTATAGAGATCTTAACAATATTCATTATTCCAATCCATGAGCCAGCAAATGTTTTTCCAATTCTTTATGTCTTCCTCAACATCTTTCATCTGTGTTTTATAGTTTTCGGAGTTAGATCCTTTACCTCTTTGGTTAGGTTTATTCCCAGGTATCTTAAGGTTTTTGATGCAGTTGTAAAAAGGATCAGTTCCTTGATTTCTCTTTCTTCTGTCTTATTATTCATATATAGAAATGCAGCTGACTTCTGTGCATTGATTTTATGTCCTGCCATGTTGCTGAATTCCTGTATGAGTTCTAGCAGTTTTTGGGTAGAGTCTTGGGTTTTCTGCATAGAATATCACATTGTCTGTGAAGTGGGACAGTTAGTCTTCTTTGCTGATTTGGATGCTTTTTATTTTGTTTAGTTGTGTGATTGCTGAGGCTAGGACTTCTAGTACTATGTTGAACAACAGTGGTGAGAGTGGACATCGCTGTCTTGTTCTTGATTGTCAGGGAAAATCTCTTAGTTTTCCCCCATTGAGGATGATATTAGCTGTGGGTTTTTTGTAAATGGCCTTTATTATGTTGAGGTATGTTCCCTCTATTCCTACTTTGTTGAGAGTTTTTATCATGAATGGATGTTGTTCTTTGTCAGATGCTTTTTCTGCATCAATTGAGAGGATCATATTGTTCTTATCCTTTCTTTTATTAATGTGGTGTGTCACGTTGATTGATTTGTGCTAGGAGTAAATCCCATTTGGTAGTGGTCAGTGATTCTTTTAACGTACTGTTGTACTCAGTATGGGAGTATTTTGTTGAGGATTTTTGCATCTCTGTTTATCAGGCGTATTGGCCTTTAGTTCTCTTTTTTAGTGGAGACTTTGTCGGTTTTGGAATCAAGGTAATGCTGGCCTTGGAATAAGTTTGGAAAATAAGTTTGGAAGTTTTCCTTCCATTTCTATTTTTTGGAATTGTTCCAGAGAATAGGTATTAACACTTCTTTAAATATTTGGCAGAATTCCTCTGTGAAGCTGTCTGGCTCTAGACTTTTGTTTGTTGGGAGATTTTTTTATTACTGACTCTTTTATTTCTGCTCTAATCTTTATTATTTCCTTTTTATTACTGACTCTTTTATTTCTGCTCTAATCTTTATTATTTCCTTTCTTCTGTTGGCTTTAGGCTTCATTTGTTCTTTGTCAACCTCCTTTAGGTATAAGTTTGGGTTGTTTTATTTGAGGTCTTGCTTGCTTCTTGAGGTAGGCCTGTATTGCTATATAC
>RCUC01088663.1:0-23823 GCA_003697995.1 Taxidea taxus jeffersonii
TTTTTTTTTTTTGAGATCAATTCCCCAATTAATTCCCCCTATTTTAGTGAAAACATTTGCCTAAAATGAATTACACTCGACTTATTTTTATTTGTTAAATGACGTGACGTAAATATAAAGCATAATTTTACTGAGTTAATAAATGTACTCAGTTGAATTTTTAACAGTTAGAAATGATGTGTATGTTGATATGTGTCGTGTAGTTAAGTTTTTACCTCATGAATGTTGAACTTCAATGAAACTTCCACAGTATAATTGTAATCTATCATATTTTATTTTGCCTTTCTTTTTTATATGTTTATCACTTTTTACTTATAATGAACATATTCTAATACTTTGTTTCTGTGTCATCTTACTGTGGCATTCATTAGCCCCATTCTCTTATTTTGTTTCGTTTTGCAGATGGTTGATATTCCCCCTACCCCACAAATTTTCTGGCTTCTGGTCCAGCCTGATTTCTTCATGAAGAAGAAGTTGGATGGGTGGGGACCTTTCCAGTTGCTGCTTGCCCAGTTCCATCAGGTGGAGGTTCTCTCCTTGGTCATAGTTCCTGATGTGGAAATGTTGGAGTTCAGAGCAAATGGTCCAGAAAGAATTCTTCAGACGTCTTGTCGATGCAGAAAGGTAGTTTTATTAAAGCCCGGGGACAGGACCTGTGGGCAGAAAGAGCTCCACTGGGGTTGTGAGGAATGACTGTTCATATACTTTCATGTTGGGAGGGGAGCTGAGGTAGCACAAGCCTCCAGGGAATTTTGGAAGCTGAGTTTCCAGGAGCCTGAGGGAGCTAGCTGTTGTTGGGAAAGGTCACTCATTACTGTTTAGTAAAAACACAGTCATGAGACCCTTCAGATATCTATCAGTGGGCCATCCACTTAGGGGATGACTGCCAACATTATCTTGGGGGATAAAGATAAAGGAAGTTTCCAAATACATTTTTTTATGTTTTAAAGTAGATTCACAGGATCCTGGGGGGTTCAGCTAAGATTGATTCAGCATCAACACGGAGGCAGCTAGGCTCCCAGAGGAATGTCACTCTGCTGTTTCAAAGACCTGTCCAAGGTCTTACTACTTACAGAGTAGTAAGGAAATTTAATTTTTTCCTTTTCCCATGTTTCCCGCATCAGTTCTCACCCAGTAGCCCCACTGGAGCTCCACATCCTCACGTCCGAGATCACCAACTCCTCAGTTCTCTCTTCCAGTCTTGTTTTGCTGTTGCTAATTTCTGGGTTGTCTCATTCTTCCCTGAATACCCTTTTAATTTTTCTAATAATTTTGTAACCAAAATTATATTAAAATCCCACTGATTAAGCTACCTGGCATGGATTTTGTTTTCTTGAATGGACTGTGATTTGTATAAACTAAAAAAATTTTAAATTAAAATATAATGAAAATTTTAAACTTCATATTTAGTGTGTAGGATAAGATAGGTGTTTTATGTCTTTTTTCCTCCATATGATAAGCATTTGCTCCCACAGCATATATTGGGAAGTCCATCTGGACATTCTATCTCCTGATGTCATTGTAATAATGTATTGTGTTTCTATATATGTCTCTCTCTTTTTTAAAGATTTTATTTATCTATTTGACAGAGAGATCACAAGTAGGCAAAGAAGCAGGCAGAGAGAGAGAGAGAGAGAGGGAAGCAGGCTCCCCCCTGAGCAGAGAGCCCGATGCGGGACTCGATCCCAGGACCCAGGATCATGACCTGATCCGAAGGCAGTGGCTCAACCAACTGAGCCACCCAGGCGTCCCTATATATGTCTCTTTAAGGTCTGTTTCTCTGATCTCTGTTCTCTGGTCTATTTTTCTCTACTTTCACTAGTACTACATCCCTTTATTAATATAACATTATATTTAATTTTGATACCTCTTTATAACAGATATCTCACAAAATATTTTCCTTAAAGTGGTGTTGACATACTCTTTACTTTTCTATGTGAATTTTAGGAACAATATGTCAGGTTTTGTGTAAAATTCTGCTGGTATAGCAAAACATTACAGATTAATTTGGGGAAAATTGATATGCTTCTTATACTGCATGTCCCTATACATGAATATTTTATATATCTACATTTATTCAAGAAATCTATGTACTTTAAAATGTTTAATTTTACTCATTTATTTTTGCACATCTATTTGCATGGATTCATGTATCCCTTTGATATTTTCTGGTATTATGAATAGATTGTATACTGAGTCGTATTTCACATCTGTATTTAAGAATTATAGGTGTTTTATATATAGATCTGGAATTCAGTAACCATACTCAGTATGAATTGCTAGTTGACCTATACAGTCTCTAATTTTTTTTCAGTATACAATCCTATTATCTCTTAATAAAAATGATGATACTACTTTTCTCCAATCCCTATGGCACTAAAATTAATTCTAGGTTATGGCACTAAAATTAATTCACATATTTTGTGTGAACTGAAAAACTTACAGGGGCATACTTGTTTTGCTCCTGACTTTACTGGGAAATTTCTCCATGGGGAAAAGGTAATGTTAATTTCGATAAATATATTTTACCAGTTCACACAGGTTCAGCTCCCTTCTTAGCTTTCTGGAAAAGCATTTTTTTTTGTTATTATTCATTTATGAATGCTGAATATAAGTATTTTTATTTGCTAATTTGGTCTTGATAAATACTATGCTGTGGTTTTTAAATATCATTTTATTGGTTTTAAGGTCCTGATTTTATATATTTATTGAAAAGTTATAAAACTTTGTAACCATTTAAAACAATAAAATGAATTTAGAGACTTATCAGTATCCATGGTTATATTACATTTTATTATCACCTAGGATTTAATCTTGAGAAACCAAATGCAAAATTCATGTTTTCATTCACTTTCATTCACTTTGTGAATGTGAAGTGAATTCATTCATTCACTTTCAAATTAATATGTACGATTAACTCACTTAAATCAATATGTGTATGCAGTGTATACACAAACATATTCACTCCTTAGAGTGAAATTTTTTATGCAGCCTTTCCGTGTGTGTGTGTGTGTGTGTGTGTGTGTGTGTGTGTGTGTGATTTTTGATTAAATAAAGCTATGGATAACATTTTAATGAGAATGATAGGATTTTTAACTCTTAGTTTTTCCTGTACTGAAATACATCTGTGCTTACCTGTCAATGTTAAATGATTGCTGGGGCTCCTGGGTGGTTCATTTGGTTAGGCATTTGCCTCCAGCTCAGATCGTGATCCCAGGGTCCTGGGATCAAGCCCCCCTATCAGGCTCCCTGCTCAACAGGGAGTCTGCTTCTCCTTCTGCCCCTCCCTCCACTCATGCTCTCTCTCAAATAAATAAATAAAAGCTTTAAATGATCGCTTAGCCGAGCAGAAAATGTAGTATGACAGAGTTTCCCCTCAGGATTTTGAAGATAACCGTGACATTCATTCTACCCTCAGTCTAATTGTCATTCTTTTTATTTGTTTTGACAATCCTGTATTTTTTCCTGGTATCTTCCACAAATGTCTTTCTTCTTCTTTTTTTTAAGTTTTTTTTATTTATTTGAGAGAGAGAGAGTACGAGCAGGGTGGGAGGGGCAGAGGAAGAAAAAGAGGGAGAAGCAGACTCCCCACTGAGCAGGGAGCCCAAGGCAAGGCTTCATCTCAGGACCCTGACATCATGACCTGAACCAATGGCAGAGGCTTAACTGGCTGAGCCACTCAGGTGCCCCAAGGTCTTTATTATTAATGTTCTGTAGTTTTACTTCTTCACCTGGATATGGATTTTTTAAAGATTTTTTTAAAAATTCAGATCTCATTTTTTTAGGATTCAATAATTCTCTGTAATTATCCCTTCAAATTTTGCTGCTTCACTATTTTCCCTTGTGTCTCCTTCTAGGAATTCTATTAGATGTTTTCTCCAGCTGTTAAATGTGTCTTCAGTTTGCCTTAATATTTTTACATATTCCAAATTTTCTGATATCAGAGCTGTGTTCTTTGAGAATTCTCAGAACAACTTTAATATTCTTTTATGTTTTTCTCCAGATCAGAATTTATTTCACCTATTCATATTTTAATTGTAATAAATTCGTTTTCATTTATGTTTTTTATTTTAGCCTTTTTCTATCTACTGGCTTTTTGAAAACTTCTACCTATACGGTTTTATGTTTTCTTATTGTTTCAGGTAAAGACATCCCTTAATTTTCTTTTGATATATTTGAAACATGCACTAATTTTGTTTTTTATTTTCTTGACTATCTTCTTCTTTTCTTTTCTCTTCTTTTTTTTTCTTTTCTCTTTTTTTGTATTGAGAATTTTGTTGGTAGCCTAATTTATATACATGATTTTCTAGTTCCTCTGAGTGATTCAGGGTCCAAATCTTATAATTGTATTAAGGGCATAAAAAAATTCAATCTCTAGGCCAACAGGCAGCCAAACCCTAATTCTAAATAAAGTCATCTAGAAAGTAAACATTAAGAGTGCCTTAAAAATATCGTAGAAAGACTGGGTAGCCGAAGACAGTTTTTGCAGCCTGGGTGTATGCCATCCTCAACATTAAAGACAAAATATATGACCAAAGCCTAGTGGAATATTTCAAAATCTAAGAATGAGTGGAAGCGTGAAAACGAAATTTAATTTGTTGTTTCTGATTATTTATTTCAGTAAAAGGTTATAACTACGTAATAGTGCCGAATGTTTAACTGTATGCTCTTAATAGAGTAGTTTTAAGTCATTTCCTGTTTTGATTCACGTGTTTATTGTTTAAACATGCTGTGTTTGAGTGCTTGAAAGGATGCTATTATGTGTGATGGATGATACCACTTTACAAAGGCTGGAAAAGTTACCGAGACATCACATTTTACATTCTATTTGATGGGCTTAAACGGATGATCTATGCAAAGCCTGGTAAACGGCTCTGGGGAAGAATGGACTGGCAGCAAGAAATATCTTGTGTCAGCAGAACCTGGAAATCATAGGATGGTCGTCCACTGCATGAAAAGGGTGAACCAACTTCAAATCTCTCTGAAGTTCTTAGTCAGTCATCTAGAAAAATCTTACAAATAAACTGAATCCAGGGCAGACTATGAAAGCAGGGATGTTGGAAAAATACAGAAATAATGCAAAAGCAATAAATAGCTTCAGAAGAGGATTCCGGTTATCTAAACAAGATACAAATGGGTTCATTGAACATGTATCAATATAAAGGAGAAGACTATCATTGAATTTCAACTGGATATAAACCGTTGTCAGCAAAGTTTGTCTTTTTCTTCTTTGTTTTGTGTTGGTTTTTAAGCATATATCATGACTAAATTTCAAACAAAATCAATACGATCAATAACGGAAAATGACAAGGTTAGCGTTCTAGATAAAGATAAAACAAAGTGGAGTTTGGATGAGACCCAGTATTGTAAGAGAAAGGAGAAATTTGATGCCAGAAAATATGAAATCAAGATCAAGTCCAAAGCATGTGCGGTTTTATACCTGTATAGGAGTAGTTAGAAGTCATAAAGTAATAAGGAGGGTTAGATTGAAAGCACTGCCAAAACTAAAAGTCTAAGAAAATATAATTGTAATTAATTATTTATTTTTTAACTAACTAAAGATGGCATGCATTTAAAAGGATTTACTATATAATGCAATGCACTTAGGTCTGGACACTATTTCCCTAGAAATATTGATTTCCCTTGTTTATATGTAGAAGTGATCTTTTTATCCTGGAAAAAAATAAATCATTTAACCTCTCAGTCTAGGATCAAAAGAAAGCAGTATTAAGTCAAAGGCTTTTTTAGAAAAAAAAATTTTTTTTTAAAGGAATGTGATCTCAGAGGCAGGGATAAGGGACAGAGGAGAGATGCAAGGAAAGACTTAGGTACCATAAAGGAAGTGTTATCAAATTGACCACTGCTCTGGGTGACAACTGGCTAGATCCAGCACTGGGAGATAGAAATGGAGAAGTATTTATCTATCAGCTTTTGCTCCTTATTGTCTAAGAGTTGATGAAATAGAGCATTAACTCTATTGATCTCACAGGGACAGCTGCTGAATAGGCTTTGTCAGAAGTCCCTGCCACAGTGAAAACACAGAAATCCTGAGCATAGAAGCAAAAACACAGTATCATCCAGTATCAAAGTGCTGTCAGAATCCTCTCCGGTGAAAGTGCACGTTGTGTAATTCTAGTTAGTGCCCAGTGGTACAGGGGCTCTTTTACTCCACTGCTGTCTTATTGGAGTCTCAGGGCCACCCCAGGAATAGATAAGTGTTGTGAGGGTATGGAAAATAATTCTCTTGAGGAGAAAGTGAAATGGTGCTATTTAAAGTTTCCTCAAAAAATTGAAAATGCAACTATAATCTGATCTAAGAGTTCCACTTTTGGATATATACCCAAAATAATTAAAATTATGATCTCAAAGAGATTTGTACACTCTCATGTTCACTGTAGCATTAATCAAGTAGCCACCATATGGAAATAACCTAAATGCTTATCAATGTATGAATGGATTTTAGGAATGTGGTATATACATGTAACAGAATGTTATTCAACCTTAAGAAAGAAAGAAATCTTGTATATGTTGTAGCATAGAAGAATCTTCATGACATTATGCTAAAGGAAATAATCCAGTTACAGAATGATAAGAACTTTGAGATTCTACATATATATTCAAAATAGTTAAACTCATAGAAACATAGAATAGAATGGTAGTTGCTAGGCACCAGGAAAAAGGGAAAATAGGGGGTTGTTCCATGGATGTGAAGTTTCAGGAGCAAGATAAATAAGTTGCATATATTTGTTGCAAAACATAGTGACTTATGTTTACTTCACCGACCTCAGTTACACTTGCTTCCTGTGCTGAAAGTTCTCTGATTATTACATTGTAATCACACAATGTGTTGAAGATTTCCTTGCAGAGGAGTCTAGGACAAGGGGCTTCCCTTAACTGGTGCATCCGGGTATCTTTCCTACCAGGATTTCCCTACCAGCTTTTAGAACTCTCCAGATCCCGAAGGAAAGGGCTTCTTCTCAGAAGAGTGGTCAGGCCAGCATGCCTTAGGCCCAAGTCCACATTCTCTGAGATACCCTTGATGTTCAGCACACCCCAGCCCACCTTTTCCCTGCTCTGCCATCAGGACCTACACTTCCCCACATGTATTCAAAGCCACAGAGCACAGCCTATGGGCTTCAACTGTGCCCTGTTTGACTTTGGGAAACCTCACACTTTACCCACCTTGTCCAGGCCCTCAGGCATCTCTCATGGTGTGGAAAAGAGGAAAACATTTAAAAAAAAAAAAAAAGGAAAGAAAGAAAACTTTTGGGAAAATCAAAGCCTCTGCTATTAAGCCTAAAATGTGTTTAATCCTTAAAAGCATGAAACTTTTTATCCACAAATTTTCATCATCTGGACAATGCCTTTATATCCCACTTCTAGAGTGTGTTTTTAGAGATATGGCAAAATTTTCAGGCTCTGGTATCCCTAGTTTTTCCTGTTGGAGTCCATATGCTTCATAATACACGGACTACAGAAAAATCATCAATGACTCCATTTTTTATGATAAGGGTCTCTGAAAACAAAATAGAGCCATAGCACAAGATACCATCATCTTAAAAGAAAAGAATGCATGTCCTCGGACCAAGATGCACAGTCTACTTGGCTGTTCATTAAACGCTCTCTGACAGGTTTCCATGCTTTCACTGTGAATATGTGCTGGTTTTGCCTTAAGGGCTTTAAAAATAGTTTTTGCTCAATCATAGACACTTGCTTTTCTCAAGAACTTTGGGGATCATTACATCTCCTAACTCATGAAGAACTGCCTAAGAAAAGATATTTTATTTCTATTGAACTCCTGTCATATCCTGTTGAGAAGGTTAACAGAAATATCAAACTGTGATTACTACATATCAAGGGGAATCACTCCAGAAAGGATTCGCTCCAGGTTACCTTTAAAGTATTTTGTTCTATTTCCAAAGAAATTACAGTATCTTTGCGTTTCAATAAACCAAACAGATCATTTCCCATGTTAAAAATAACCCTCAGTATTTAGAATCCCAACCTATACATTAAGTATATTTGTTTATTTTCATAAAGAATCAATATAGAAAATTAATAAAAACTAAGGCTTTAATATATGGATGAAATTCTTTATATTACATGACCTATTAAATGTATTTTTGTTTTCATTATAGAAAAATCATATAATTTTGAAAACATTCTTAGAAAAAGTTTGTTCACAAAACGTAATTATTGCCATTATGGAGTGGCAGTAAATGAATTTATATCCTTTGGCCTCAAAAGATTTAATATGAAAAATCACTTTACTTACTTACATTTACTTACATTTACAGTTATGCTCAATATGTAAAATCACTTCCATTATTTCAATATATACTGCAAGCCTATTGGACAGACTAACCTTAAAAATAAAACTGATTCCTCATCTCAAAGTAGAAATAGAAAGCTTTATTAGAGTTGTAGGAGATATTTATTGACTCCATGTGATTTGATTTATTTTTACCAAAATTCAAAACAAATAGTATTCAGGCTTGTGTCATTCAAGTTAAAAACCTATGCTATGGATTATGAAAAGTTTTTACTTCCTTTTTTTAAATTCAATAACTTGATTTTCTTTATCGTTGCCTATAAATCACTCCCTATAGCCACAAAAAGTATGAACAAGAACTAATTATTTCAATTAAAATATAAATGGTTGATAAAAAATGAAACATAAATCATGGAATTTCCAGGCATCTATATAAACACAATTTTTTATCCCCTCTCTATGTAGTCTCATGTTGCTACATCACAGATCTGTATCAAGAGTAAGATCATTATTTCAATTAACCTAATGGTCAAGTCTGAGGCAGTATATTGACTACATTGGTTTTGATAATAAAAGTGGTGAAAATGATTTGGTTGCGCTGCCTTGGGGTCTGGTTAGATAGGGATGGATCAATGCATCAAAACTGAGAATCTAACAAGGCAATTCGTGCACTGACCAGAGAGACAAAAAGACAGAGAGAGAGATGGGGAAAGGGACACACACACACACACACACATACACACAGACAAGGAGAAATTTAATGAATCTATAACTTTTATATTATAAACTTTTTAAATTTAGAAACATAGCACCTTGGTCCTCTAAATGTACTGTGCTGATGATAGTTTTTCTTAATTATGGGCATTTCTTATGGATCTTTTATCCTTAGTTCTCTACATACAGTCCTTTGAAGAATTCTGTCCCATTTATAGCTATCGTTTATAGAAATTGTGAATGAATGTTAATTGTAATTTTATATAATTGATAAAAATGTTTCAAGCAGGAATGCCTGGATGGCTCAGTCGATTAAGGAGCTGCCTTTGGCTCAGGTCATGATCCCAGGGTCCTGGGATCGAGTCCCACATCGGGTTCCTTGCTCTGCAAGGAGCCTGCTTCTCCCTCTGCCTCTAACTGCCACTCTGCCTGCCTGTACTCTCTCTATCTCTCTGACAAATAAATAAATAAATTAATTTAAAAAAATGTTTCAAGCAGATAGGTGTGAAGATTGAAAAAAAAGGAACAATGTGTCACTCGTGTCACTTAAAGATGGATACTTGACAGATAGAAAGCTACACTAAGATGCCCCTTCTCACTATTTCCTTCCTTATATTTATTTCCAAGCCCGGCCTGGTACTTGAGTAACAGGATTGTCCTTTTTTTCCCACTTGTTTCAGTTACAGAGAAGGGCTTAGTAGGTCATCTGGACCCCATTCTGTCCCAAACTGATATGAATTTAAAGTCCAAGACTCGAAAGAATATCAGAGAAAACCTAATACTCAACATCTAGAAATTTGGGAAACTTTTTCTCATAAGACATCTAAGGGAAGAGTGACTTTCTTGAGGTATAGTCTAACTTAAAAGCAAGAGATAGTGAACTCAAAGCATAGTCATTGTGTGTCAGTCAGAATATATAGGCTAGGTTATATTACACTAATATGCTAAACCAACAATAAAATAGCTTAAAACAACTGAGGTTTATTTCTCATTGATACCATGTCCTTCAAAGACATTTGGAGGATTTGTCCCCCATGTTGTTGTTGACCTTCGCCAAGACCCAGGTTGATGGCCTGGCCAATAATCTACAACATTCTTTATAAAGTGGGGAAGAGGTAAGGAGACCTCTAGAAGGGCTCACATCAGCACAAAACACACAAGCCCTGAAATGACATATTTCACTTTCACTCTCATCTCATCAGGTAGAACTGAATACACACCCCAACCTAGCCACAAAGACAGCCAGAAAGGACAGTCATATCATGTAACTGGAAAGGGATGGGAATACCAGAATACTGACAAAATCCCTCACAAATCCCATCACAAGGGATGGCCTTCTGTGCCATCCCTCCCCATCCTCACAGTACAGAAGAGAAAATATCTCATGGAAGAATGATGATGCTAGAAAAATAGAACCACAAGAATGTTCCTAAACAGAATACATAAAGGCATGCTGAGGAGAGGGACTGTCTCTGGCCAGGAAAAACCAGGGAAGATTGTTATTTACAGGTGACACCTCAATGATACCACTTCCAAATATTTCCTTGCAAAACGAATGGATAAATTAAACCAAATTTAGAGATTTACATTGGGGACATATTCCCCTGTTACTAACTGTATACATAAAGACAAAAAATTGGTAAAGGGAAAACAAGACATTAATGTATTTTCAGACTCACATGCTGAAAAATAAAGACATCAGTAAACAATTCTCTGGCAAAGTGGAAGACATGCATTCACATCTGTGATAAAATATACACCTTGGCTCTCCTTGTAGAGATTCATAGCTTCAAAGTGGACTCAGAAATGTTTTCCATATACTGCATATAAGAATGCAGCCGGCCTCACTAACCTGGATGTTGTAAGAAGGGGAAGCACAAAAGATACAGGAAGGAAAGTCGTCTCTGACAACTGTGGAGTCATGGCCATTGAGGTCATTTCCCAGAAAGAGAAGCAGGTAATGAAGGGGGGGGGGGGGGCGTGGGGGATGTGGAGGGAGACATGAAATGGGAAACAAGGCTGGGAGTTTTCTGCAAGACGTTCTGAGGGAAAAACAGCAAGGAAGCCACTCTGTGTAACATTCTTGGAAACTATTTTATGATATAGATGAACATTTAAAGTGTTTTTATTTTTTCATCAGGGAAATGGTGTTGGGTGCTCACCCTCATGCAGGCCACTTATATTTATGTGCACATCTTTCTCTTTGGTATTTATCAAGAAGAAGAAATGCAAGGATATAAAGCATGCAGATGTCTATCTTACTACAAATGCTCCATCTCTTTCCAATATGACTCTACAAACTTGCACTCCAGTCAACATGCATGAGTTTTCCTAATTTGTCCACACAAACGACACTCTGTCTGGTTATACCTGCAATTCTCCAATTAATGAATTAGAACATTTTTTTTTAAACATTCACTCATTGTCAGTCTCATGTTAATATAGTTCTCAATATTTTAAATTGGGTTGTCAAATCTAATCAAATTAGAAGGGTTTCTTGATGTGCTTTGATAACTGATCCTTTGTCTTATCTATTTGAGAACAGGTTCTTTAGGATTCACATATAAAATTGTACCTTATGATAAGGCTATTTTAATGTACTGAAGTTTGTTGTTGTTTCTGACTTAATTTTTGTTGTATCCAAGGGAGACGTGTGAAAACTGGAATTCCCTAGTGGTCTATACTATCAACATATGGTTGTATGAATATTGCTTTGCAACAGCAATGCCCTGGAAATCAGTGGAGAAGAAATGGACTAGTCAATGTGAGGGTCTAGAACAAGTTCTCTCCATTGAGGAAAAGTGTGTGTGTGTGTTTGTATGGTCATATAATTATAAGAGCTATATATTTGTATACACATCATGCACAAAAATGTATTTCAGGTGGAAAGAAAGACCTCAATACAAAGAACATAGTTTTTAGGACGAATAATCTGTTATTATGTTGCAGTCAAATAATAACACAAGTTAAAAATAACAAACCACAAAGATGGAAAATTACAATAGATTTGAAAAAACATGTGCTTTCTAAAACAGTGTGTTACAAAACTCTGTACAAGGTTAAAAGTTAGAGAAACTATATTCGCAAGCACTCATGACCAAGGATTGGTATCCAGGTTATAGAAAAAACACTCTGAACACATAAATAAATTTAGAAAACATAATAAAAGAGAAATGGATGGTTAACTCGAAGACAAGGAAGCCTAAATATGCAGTAAACATAGGAAAATATATTCAATGTCACTTGCAACAGGGCAAAAGAAAATTATAGGACAAACATACATATATGAGGATATGTATACACTTAAATGTTATTATTACCTCTCGGGAGGAAAGAGAGAATGGAAAAAAATAATGTTCCATTAAATCTATAAAATGTTCATTATAAACATCCAGTCAAACACAAAACATGTAATATTTAGTCTGTGGTCATAGAGGTGTTTTCTAAAAATTTATTCTTTGCCTTTTTCTGCTTTTTAAAATATGCTATCCTTATTATTTTAACTAAAAATGAAATCAGCCCATTTACCATGCTGCTGCTCTTAAAATTTTTACAAATTCCTAGATGTTTCATAAGAAGGTGAAAAAAATCTCCCATATATATTCACACATTTTTTTCTCAGTATGTCTGGAGGGCATCTGTACAGACAGGTGGCTATCTTATAAGATCCTGGATATGTCAGGAAAAGAGTTTTTTAGCAATGAACTAGCATGCAATGTCAGCATGTTGATGTTATCTGGGTCATAGCCTCCTATCTAGACCTGTTTATATTAGGTTCACTGTCGTATTCAGGCCATGATCATTGGTTCCTGAACTTTATTAATCATAAACAGTTGTAGAAAGACAAGGTGGAAGACATTCACATTACAGAAAAATATTTAATTCCGTCCACACCTAGTGGTGACTGATTCAAACAGCTGAGAACCTGAGAGCTTTCCTTGGCCCAGATAATGTACCTCATGTTGTTCCTCAGTGAGTAGAGCAGAACATACAGCCCAAATTATACTTTTTGAAAGAAGATTTTGGTATTTGCTTGGTGCAACAAGTTTTGCTCAATTTCTGAAGATGAGATTTTTATATTCCTGAAGAATTTATAATACATGTGAAGGCTGATATTTATTTTTATTTTTTTAAAAGATTTTATTATTTATTGACAGAGAAAGACACAGTGAGAGAGGAACACAAGCAGAGGGAGTGGAAGAGGGAGAAGCAGGCTTCCCACTGAGCAGGGAGCCCGATGGGGAACTCGATCCCTGGACTCTGGGATCATGACCTGAGCCCAAGGCAGACACTTGACGACTGAGCCACCCAGGTGCCCCTAAAGGCTGATATTTAATATCAGTTTTTATTTATGTTTCAAATCTACCTTAATTATGGTCTCTAATATCCTTCTGTGCCTTCTGTGTGGAGCAAACTTGATGCTTTCAATTCTCTGCCAATGTCATAGTATAATATGTGGATTTTATTGTAAACAGTTATCATATATTTAGAATTTCCTCTACATTTTCCTGAATTTCTGCTAAACCTACACGTGATATCTACTAAATACCATTAAGTTCTTCCTTGTATAGTTTCATGCTGAAATATTCACATAGTCACAGATTTACTCTTAAATATATTGGCTCATGATTTTTCAATAAATGGCTTAAAATATGTGAACCAGAAAAAGTTAAAACTATGAAAAAAATATGAGTAACCCACCGAACTAGAACAGATAAATTTTACATAGAAAATAGGGACAGTCCACTCTTACTATGGATCCTCATTTATCAGAACATGACAGGTAAATGGGAAGTTAGACCAACAGTAGCTAGACACAAAATGTCCTAGGCATGTGACTTTCTCTGAGCTTCTCTGCATCTCATTATTTTTGTTTAAAAGATGCAGATTTTTAAAGATCAAATCTGTTAAGTGATTATAACAGTGACTGGAACATATTAAATTATTTGGTAGTTGTCATTATCATCAGCATGATCATCTCAGAGATTTAAGACGTGTGTTCTTATCAAAACAATTACAAGTAGCTGTCACATACACATATCTGATAAGCTTCACTGATTTGTTCCAGACTTCTCAATGCTTTGAGTTAATCACTTATTAGTGGTTCTCAGGCTTCTGATAAAGATGGTACTTGGTGATTTTTTTCCCCCTAAAATATTCTTCTCAAACATTTTCCTGGATGGGTTGTAAATGCAAAGATTGTAAAATACATACACATATTATATATGTATATATGTATGAGTTTCACTCTCACAGAAGAAATATCATCAGCACAACTTCCAATTTGACCTTTCACATCAATTCTCCACTGGAAAACCTACAATGCATTGTCATAAGGTAGGAGGAGATAATTATGAACTCAAAGTCAAATTGAAAAACGTCCACCTGCACTTTTTTTTTTGTCTACTGGTTTAATTTTGTCACATGTATATTTTAGTACTTAGTACAACTTCAGTCAAATGGTAATCCTTATAAAGGGTGGAAAAATAATACTCAAAATTCTGATTGTTATATATTTAAATACAAAATTTACCATCCGAATATACAGTTTCTTATTTCCACAAATACCCAAGGGATAAAATAAAAGTCTGAATTTAAAACATTGGTAAGATATTTAACTGCAAGCTACACCTGTCTCAAAGTTTCACCACCAGGTCAAAGTCACATTCATTACTACAAAAATAAAATAATATTTTGCAGAAGTTACTGCTGTCTCACTATTTCTCATTTTAAGTCCAACTAATGTTGAGAGGAGCAAAAAAGGATTGAAAAGGGAATCATCAAGAGTAACATGTTAAGAATGGCACAATATAATACCACAAAAATCTATTTTCATAATAATAATCATGATAGGTTTGTAGAAGATAAAAAGTCTACATCACAAGCAGTATAAAACCTTGACTCTAACTTGTTTCAAGAAAAGCACATTTGAAAAATATAAACCCCATGTTTACTGAATACGAAGATTTGTCGTAATTCTGCTTACGTCCCTATGTCACACTGCTGCATTTGCAAAGAAATTATTTGGTTCATGTTTTCCTCTGAAGTCACTTGAAGGTTGGCATGGCAGCCTGCGACCAAGGATATCAGCTGATACTCTTAAGATAGTTACTATTAAGGGGACGCCTGGGTGGCTCAGTTGGTTAAGCGGCTGCCTTTGGCTCAGGTCATGATCCCAGCGTCCTGGGATCGAGTCCCACATCGGGCTCCTTGCTCGGCAGGGAGCCTGCTTCTCCTCCTGCCTCTGCCTGCCTCTCTGTCTGCCTGTGCTCGCGCTCTCTCTCTAACTAATAAATAAAAATAAAATCTTAAAAAAAAAAGATAGTTACTATCAGGTATTTCATTTTATCATCCTTTATTTTTCTACTTCTCTTTCTGGTCATCATCTTTAAATTTTTCTTGTGTGAGTATAGTTGACACACAAAGTTGCATTAGTTTCAGGTTTAAAACTTCATGATTTGATAGATTTATACATTTTGCTATGTTCACCACAAGTATAGCTACCATCTGTCCCATTACATAGTTATTAAAATATCGGTGACTATATTCCATATGCTCTGCTTTTTATTCCCACAACTTACTCATTCCATAACTCAAGGCCTGAATCTCCTCCCCTTCACCCATGCTGTAGACAAGAAAAAGAAATAAGAAACATTCATACTGGAAGAGTAGTTAAATTGTCACTGTTTGCAGATAGCATGAAAGTACGCATAGAAAATCCTGAAAAAAAATTAAATTAAATTAAATTAAAAAGAAGAAAATCCTGAAGATTCTACCAAAAAAAAGAAAAACTAGAAGTAATAAATTAAATAAAGTAAAATGATATAAAACACCCAGAAATCAGCAGTGTATCTTTATACTAACAATGAAGTCACAGAAAAAGAAATTAAAAACAAAAACAAAACACCATTTACAATTGCACCAGAAATGATACAGTACCTAGGAATAAACTTAACCAAAGAAGGGAAAGGCCTTGCACTCTGAAAACCATAAAACACTGATGAAAGAAGTTTAAGAAGATATGAATACATGGGAAGATTTTTCCATGCTCATGGATTGGAAGACTTAATGCTGTCAAAATGTCCATACTATCCAAGGTAATCTGCACAGCCATTTCAATGTCTATAAAAATACCAATAGCATTTTTCACAAGACTAGAACAGAGAATACTAAAATTTATGTGAGACCCAGAAGGCTCCAAACAGCCAAAGCAGTTGTGAGGAAGATCAGGGTTGGAGGTATCACAATTCCAGACTTCAAGACCTACTACGGAGCTGTAGTAATCAAAACAATATGATATGCATCATTCGAGTAGACACATCATTCTCTTCTTCTTGACCTTCAACCCCAAACCCATTATTTTTGTGTTACCTTGACTTCTCGGATATCTAATTGTCTACTGTCTCATTTACTTCCTCTATCACCCATGAGTGTAGGGGGGATGTGTTCCAGATATAAGGGGAGGAGTTGGATGGATGCATACTAGTCCTGACGACCGTGGCCAGTAGCTCGGCCTTCATGGAGATCCTCTTGCAGTGAAACTGCCACAAGCTGCTGTCCTCTGGCCAAAGTCTAAATATCGTGTACCCTCGTAAGGCTGGAGAAATTTTACAAGGTTTGAACAGTAACAGGGAAACTTAAAAAAAAAAAAAAGTGAAAAAGCAACTTCACTAAAGTAAGGACCGACCTGACTGAGCATACCTCTTTACAAACCACTGAAGTCTAAACCCTTGTCTACACGCCAAAGACCAAGACATATACATGTTGGCCCTGTGAAAAAATTCTCAATAGGGTCATGTAGTCCACAGATTCTACTTCCTATGTTATGGCTCAGTGTGAGCATAGCAGTCCCCGCTGGTCTTCTAAACAAATTAAGAAATAAGACACAAAGGTGATAGATGCAAGCCAAATAATAATAATAATAATAACAACAATAACAATAACAACAACAACAACTTTTATGAATAGGGAGGTATAAGCTGAATGTGTGAAAGCAAAAATGCATCTGATAATGGGTTGTGTATGACTTAGGGTTCTCCAGAAAAACAGATATAAGAGAGATGTATTATCAGGGACTGTCTTTTATGATTATGGAGGCTGAGAAGTCTCACTGCTTGCTGTCTGCAATGGTAGAACCAGTCCAAATTGGGAGACCCAAGAACCAGGAGGGCTAATGTCTGAGGACCAGTATGGGTATCACAGCTCAAGCAGAGAGAGAAAAACTTGTCTCTCCTCCATCACTTTGTTCTATATAGACCCTCAAGAGATTGAATGATGTCCACCCACATTGGTAAGGCTCATCTTCTTTATGCAGTCTATGGATTCAGCTGCTATTGGCTATTTTTTGTCTACTGTCTCTCATTTACTCAGAAAGGTGTTCTGAACTTCCCAGTGACATTTAGGGATTTGTCTATTTCTCCTTTTATTTTTCAGATTTCTTCTTTGTGTATTTCAAGGTTACATTATTGGCTGCATATAAATTAAGGGGTGTTAAAGAATCTTGATAAACTTTTCATTTTTTATAACATTATTTCAAACTTTGAAAAAGTTAATATGCGCATTTTGGGGAAAATAAGAAAAAAATCAATCTGCTATCATAAGCAGTTTATAGTTTAAGTGTTGAAGTATCTAAGTCCTTGTGTGCATTGACACATAACTGAGTATTCATTTTTATGTGGTTGAAATGGTACAGTATACCATTCCTTTTCCACACATCAAAAATATTTACCTATTTAAACTCTGAAAGCCACGAGTATTTTGATAACTAAGATTATTCTTCTTCAATACAATCAGGAAAAAATGTAATTCTGCCTCTCATGGGGAAAAAATTCACAGAATGGCAATAGGTCCCTGGAAAAAAATATTGGTAGATTTATAATAAAATTGCATATAATAATGCTTAATTTAAAATGACACATGAAGAACTAGAACACAATAAGTATAATGCCTCCAAGAGAATTCACCATAAAATATATGTAATTAAAATATTAGCAAAAGTATGTTTCAATTGAATTATTGGACAGTGTGTTTATATAGTAAAGGCACATACAATTAAAATCCAAAAGTAAGTATGAACACATCTGCCTGCATCCCTTCTCTTGCACTTCTTTCTGTCCTTCTTCCACCAACCCAGTGAACAAGTCTTGATGTATTCTACTCAGAGGTAGCTCAAAAATGCCATGTCCAAGATAGCTTTTTGTCTATTACTTATAACAAAAGAGGATATTTATAAGTTGTTTTATTTAGTAGCTTTACATTTATCACACACACTTAACTCAAGATATTTAGAAAGTTTAGCTGTTGTAAAATGGAGAATGGTCTTTGTCCATGACAAACATAAGGACTTTATTTTAAAAATGCTCATAGAAAGTTTTGCATTAAACTCTTCCTCTTCCTCTCTTTGCCATTCCAATGACTTAGTAGAGAAATGAGTCCAGCTCCAAGAGGAGGATTAACAAAAGTACTCCCTGAAAACAATCCTTCCTAATAAACGAAACTAAAAAAAAGAGTGAAAGAGAGATTTATAAAGAGGTCATTTATTACTTCTACTTTAAAATATTTGGGGCATTTAGGACACAACATTGTCAATATATACAGAAGCAAGAAACACACACACACACACACAATGGTTGTAATATGAAATATCTTCTAAATATTACCGTCTGGTATAGCATCTTCTCTTTCTCCTCATGCTTTCTCTCCATCCCTTCAAACAATGGACATATTGGATGTGTAGCTTCTGGTTTCTTTGTAGTCCAACAATTTGTAGCACAACTTATAGTTCACTTCTGGCCCAGCAGTTCCAATTCCCAAAGTTATCCCCAGAAACACTTCTTTACCATGCTGTTTTGTTGTTAAGGGCATTTACAAGACCCATGATTTTGTAACTCTACTTTATCATAAGTCAACAGCACCTCTATGTCTAGAAGGCATAGATGTTGCAATGTATGTATCCTTTTATCTTTTTATTTTCTTAAATTTATTTTTTAAAATTTTTGACTTATTTGACAGAGAGAGAGAGCACAAGCAGAGGGAGAAGAAGGCAGAGAAGCAGGCTCCCCGAGAAGCAGAGAGCATGGTGTGGGGCTCCATCTTAGGCCTTCTGGATCATGATCTAAGCTGAAGGCAGATGCTTAACTGACTGAGCCACCCAGGTTCCCCTGTAAGTCTCCTTTTAAAAGGCTGGGAGTAGAAGGAACTTGACAGGAACATTTTCATATTATATGCTCAGACCTTCCATAAGTTGGTAGTAAATCTTCCTAAAAGGTAGTGGGCAACATCCCCGAGATTGTCTTTCCTTAGAGGTCTCAGCCCTTCCCAGCTACTTGGCAGCTACAAACTCTTAACCCTTGTCTCCTCAGACCCATACAATTGCCAGGGATGAACTGGCAAATGCCCCAAGGGGGAAAACAGAAAGCTGATGTGGGTACACCACTGTTTGCTTCTCTTCTTTCTGAAATTTATTTATCTTTGCTTTTCAATGCCTTCAAATGTTTTTTTCCCTCCTGTTTTATCAAGGTCTTAAATTGTATTTGGGAGCAAGAAGCAGACATTCCATAGCTCTTTACTAAAATCATACAATACCAATAATATTCACATATTTTCTATAATTTTGAAATTATTCACGTACTTTGCATATTTTCAAAATTAATGGTTAACAGTGAAATTAGTTAGCCTATATAACCAGTTAAGTCTTGGTAAATATTTTCTGGAAACGTGTGTCTATATATCCATTTTCTTTTGTTAAACTCAATCTATGTGAAGGTGTGTTTATAAACTATAATTATATCTTTATTAATTTAGGTGCAACAAAGA
Organism: Taxidea taxus jeffersonii; assembly: GCA_003697995.1. Lineage (NCBI taxonomy): Eukaryota > Metazoa > Chordata > Mammalia > Carnivora > Mustelidae > Taxidea > Taxidea taxus. Next base: position 19,802 of record RCUC01088663.1, read on the forward strand.
AATCTCTAGTTAGAAATTTTTTTCCGTGTATTCGAAAAAAAACCTTCCATGTCTTACAGACTTTTTTCACCATAAGTTTATATTGACATTTTCCTTATATTTCTATACTACATTATTGTTATTTATTGGAGTTCAGCATGTTTTATTATTTTTTTGCATCTTGTAAATAAAATCACAGAGAATCTTTCTCTCTTTCAGTTTCTCCACTGCCACATTTATTATATTCCTTCTTTCTGATATTTCAAGTCAATGCTATGCTTCTCCATTTCTGCTGGACATGACTGATTCCTCTTTGCTGTCATGATGTCAAATAAAACCAATCAGAGCAAATGAGAGGTGATGTCTTTATCTAATATGTGCCTAAATTCTCTGCAATGACTATAACTTTGTATGAAGTTTAGAATATGAAACAGCTGGCTGTATGTCACTATGTTACTTAGAGATAGTTTACCAGAATTGGGTCCCACTTTGAGTGAGAATATGCAGAAAGGTTGAATTCTTATTTTCTGAGTTTTTTTTTTTTAAGAAAAAAATCAGGGGACTCCAGGGTGGCTCAGTCAGTTAAATGTATACCTTTGGCTCAGTTCACCATCTCAGCCTCCTGGGATCCAGCGGAGCTGAACATCATGTCAGTCTCCTTGCTCAGTGGGACATCTGCATATCCTTCTCCCTCTGAACCCCTGCTTCATCCTCTCTCTCTCTCTCTCTCTCTCAAATAAAGAAATAAGATCTTTAAAAAAGGAAAGGAAAAAAATCCAAATGTTAAACAAAAAACAGTAGCTCCAAGCTCACCCCTGCTAATATCATCTTACTTTACAGTTAATTTTATTGGTACATAAAAATATATAAAATTAAATATATATATAGGCATATACACAAGGAATACATGTCATATAATATAAGACTCTTTTAGATATAAAACTAACATCTGCCATTTCTATTTTTTTAATATGTTATTTATTTATTTGAGGGAGAGAGTGCACACAGAGGGAGAGGGAGAAGTAGACTTCCTGCTGAGCAGGGAGCCTGACATGGGACTCGATATGACACACATATCCTCTCAAGTGATAGCTACAGACCTCTACCTATTTGGATGGTAGTGTCTCCTTGAAAAATATTTCTGTTATTTTTAAGCAAATGGCTCCAAAGTGACAGAGATTATTACAAAAGGAATATGTTTATGTCCATTGAAGTTTTCAAAAAAATACTCTATTTTTATAAATTTGTCACAGATCTTATAAATTGCCTCTAGAGCTTTCAAATATTTGTTACGTCAATCTTTCACAGAATTATAATCTTTCTTTGACAACACGGAATCAGCATTTAATTTAGAAGTGAGTTTTGAGTTGTTTAATTTCCATTGGACAGAAAGTCACACATTGTGTCTTCAACTGAGGTTAATATTGTTAGCTAATCCACGGTATGTCTAATTTTCATGTATTAGCTTAGCATGAATTTTAAATGTATATTTTGAAAACAATATGAGTAAATTGAATTCACATATCTCATGTTCAAGATGCTGAGGTTAAACTTTTTCCTAATCACAGAGAAAAACAACAACAAAAGCCTGTCTTAAGAATGAAAATCCTTTTTTTAGTCATTGTGGCTTTTTTCTGAGTAAAAGGAATAAAGCTTATTTGTTAAAGCTGTTGGACAATAATCATCACGGTAAGATCAAATTTTTATAGTATAGCAATTAGTAGATCATTACATATATACACAAATGTATAGCAATTAGTAGATCATTACATATATACACAAATGTACACACATAGAAAAACAAGGATAAGAATGTTAAGAACACCGGAGAAAAGGGAAACCTAACTGCTCATTTTCTCCATATGTATTTTATCATATATATTCAGTATTATATTCAGAGTAAAATGAGTAAGATATGTGAAAATAATTTGAACATGAATATTAATCAATGTTAACGCTAGAACATGACATCAGATTTCATGGTTACTGATGACATATGAATAAATAAATTCAGTAAATGGAGAGGATCAATTTCAGATTTTAATTAAGGAATAGATGGAATGAAAGAAATTTTGTTGCGAAGAGAATAAGATCTTATGCCCAGCAAGGAGAGTTTGAGGAACTTAGAGAAAGGACCAGTTCTCTATTTGTTATTATTTTTTTATTCTCCAAGCTTATCAATGTACTATGCATGAATATTTAAATATTTCTTTTAAAAAAGAAAATAGCTTAATCATAAATTGCAAAGATTACACCTATCCCACCGATCCCTTCAACAAGTACAAATCAGGGTTAAATGCTAGTTTGAAGGAGAAAGTATCAGGAAAATTTCTTGTGGAAACACATGTAAGGTGTCAGGAAAATCCTAATAAAACATCGGCACCTTTAATGACATGCCAAAATGCAATAAATATTGCTATCTATCTATCTATTTTGCTTAAAGACTGACAAGTTTTGAAATTTCACATGACCACACAGGAAGAAAAAAATGTAAAAGTGGGCATTTGGTTAACGTGTTATAGAGGATTGTTATCAACTTTCAGATGAATGAAGGAGTCCCAAGAATTCCTGAGGAATTGGAAAATTGACAGAGGTCTGAGAATATAAGTTCTCTACCGACTCCAAGCAACAGAAAATATCAAGCATTCACTGAACCATTCTTGAAGGCTTTGGTAGTGGGGGCTTAGAAATCTAAATGCACAAAAGCATCTGCCAATAATATGTTTCATGAAATTTCTTTGCAAGGGTAAAGAAAGGGGCAAGGAGCTTTTAGAAAGATAATGGAAGACACAGGTGCAAGGTGTTGAGGGCCCTACATTGGACTAGCCTCAGAGAGGATGAAAGGACTCCACAAGTAGAAATGTGAAAGTAAAAATAAGTGGAAGGAGTCAAGAATGGCCACAAAAAGTTAAACTGGAGAGATGGGAAAATAATCACTTCAAAACTGAAAATTGAAAAGTCCAGAGGAATAGCAGCTGTGGGGACAAAGATGGATTCGAGTTGACAGAAGGGCATCCAGATGAAGACATTCCACCTGCAGGCTGAGCTAATGGAACTCAGGAGAGAGGCCAGATGTAGACATATAAATGTAAAGCAGTGAGACAAAGCCATCAGAGTGAATGAGGTTTTGAATTACAGGATACAAAGAGTAAGACCAGGGTTCAGAACTAAACTTTTTCTATCATATATTTTGGGTCAAGAAGAGAAGATTGGAATAGAAAAGAATGGTAAGAAAAAAAAAGAAACCCAATGAGAACTAAGAGAGTGTAGAATCACAAAAAGCAAGAAATATTAGTAGTTTAAGAAGTTATCATTGAAACTTTCAATTAAAGAAAAATTTACTCTATCATCTGTTGTTATTCATATATCTTGAATACTTGAAACTTTGTGTTATATTGTTATTATCCAATAAACTCATTTTGGGGAAATAATAGAGAAATGGATAGAGAGAGGCAAAATATCCTTTTATTGACGTTTATATATATGGGTGTTATATAAAATTACAAATAAATTATAAAATAGTCAATGTGTAAATATTTTAAATCTAATTGCAGATTTTTATATGGATAAATTCATGTGTCCCATAATACTTATAACCAGATGTTAATTCAAAAGTGCAAATTCTAAAATGAGAAAGAAATATGCCTAAAGTCACTTAACATGGAAGTAGATAAAATATTATGGGAGAAAGTGTGTCATCAGGTGCCTTGTGGATAGATCCAAGATAAAAATATACAATCGTCAGGGCTCACACAAGCCTCTGATTTCCTGACATTGAAAGCCCAGGTCTATGCCATGTGCTGCACCTGGAACCCGATTCTTATTACAACCAGTGATACACTGATGTAGAAACAGTTGTTCTAAAGCGTTTTCTCAAGCTCAGAACCTCACAACCACTTGCTCCACTGAGATATTCAAATGCCATTTTTGGACCTCAAACAGAATCTCTAAGATGATGAAACAATACCCCCCCACACAATGTCCCCACTCAGCCGGGGACTCCATGGTTTGATCCCAGCCATTTTATCCCTTAAGCATGCTCA
>RCUC01088667.1:0-13173 GCA_003697995.1 Taxidea taxus jeffersonii
TTGACGACAAGTAACTTGAGACTTGGCATGGCTTAGGTCAACCTCTGAAGAGCCTAGAGCCAAGTTCTTTCCTTATTATGAAACAAGGGGCCAGTTTTGCCATCTGCTCCTAACCATTTGTCCTCAGCAACTGTAAAAATGACAGTAGGACAACTGTGTTCATTCTTACTGACTCTTACTCTAATTCCTAAGGATGAAGTCTTTCCAAACACATAGTATTTGTTTTCTCCTCTAATCTCTATTCCATCATCTCAAATACAAAAACCACCACTACTAAGCCTGTGGGCCTCACATATTCTCATTCATCCTCAATTACTGCTTCATGCCAACTCTCTTCTGGTTTCCAAGCCCTGGAGTCCAGTGTCAGTGACAGATGGCCTGAGCCTCAGCCCTTGGGAGGAGAGAGGATTCTGTCCCTCTCCTGGGGAGTTTGAGCAGAAGAGAGAGCCTAAATTCTGCTTTGGGGAGAATCTCTGAGTTTAAGCCATATGGTTTTCTGGAAGTAAGGGGTTCTGACTAATAATGGGCTGCGGAAAAGGGCTCTGTATCTGGGTCATAAGAAAAGCTGTGTTTGTGTCAGAAAAAAAAATAAAAACAGAGATACAAATAGTGAAAACTCTAGTGTGTGATGTGTGTTGAGGGACACATGCTGAATGAGAGAAAGAGGGTAACTCGGTTGGAATATATGTACATCATGGAGAACAAAAACTGAGTATATACCCCCTCAGAGAAGGGATTCCATGAAGGCTTAAGAAAGAACAGGAGATCAGCACACGTGAGTTGTGGGGACCGTGAAGTCTGTAGCTTGGGAGAATATGTCTGCTGCACAGAAGCGCTCAGCTGTCCCTGGAAGGCCCAGGTCAGGCTAATTGGACAATGTGCCCCTCTCTGGAAAACACATTTTTTTATGTGAAAAAAGTGAAAGGAAGAGATGAAGTCTGTTAGGACTGAGGGAGGGGGCCTGGAGCAGTGTGGGTGTACAGAGCGGAACATATCTGTCTTCATGTGATGCTCCTCACGGCTGCCCTGAACCCGCCAGCCACACCTGACTCTCAGGATGCAGTGGAGGGAAACAGTAAAACCAGAAGCAGCACAGATGAACGCTTTCTTGCCTGACTTCCAACAAGTGAAACTCTTCCCAGCATTGTTACCCCCACACCAAGCCAGCGGGCTGAGGTATCTAAAGTAGGACTTTAGAGCCAAGGAGAGTACAAGAGCCTGCTGAGAAAGGGAGGCCATCCATGCACCCAAGCAGCCTGAGGCTCAGCAGCCCAGACTGGGTCCCTCAGGGAACCCGCTCTTTACCTCTCGCCCATGCCCCGGGCTACCTTGCCCATTCCCAGTCCCTCCTTTTCTACAAACATACTGTCCAATAATTTGTGTGGAATTCTGCATTCGCGTTCTCCCCCCTGCCTCTTCTAGGTGCCCTTTCCCATGTATGTTCCAAGATGGGAGATTCCTCCCCAGTTCTATTCCATATGTGTGAAAGCAGAAAGGTAAGTTTAGGGGAGGGGTATGAAGTGCCTGCCCCTGGTTCAGAGGGGACATCTCAGAGTTCAGACAAAGCCCAGCTTCCTGACTCCTGCGTCAGCCTGCAGACCCCGGGTCCCACCTGTCCTGATTTCTGGGTGCATGAGCGTGTGTAGGAGGGGAATGAGGAGGTGGGGTAAATGGACGCTCCTAAAATGGCTCAGAGCTACCCTCAAGAGAGTGATGTCATGCCCAGCCTTGCAGGCTTACCTGAGCAACAACGGGTGAGACAGCCCCCTGCACAGACCCGGGCCACTCTCCCAGTAGCTCATCTGGAGCCGTTCTCTTTGTTCTGCCTCACCCCTTCCCAGCCTCTTGGTCCAAAACACTAGATGCTTGTCCCCAGAACACAGCCCAGTCCTGCGAGGAAAGAACTCAGCCTGGGGAGGGGCTCTTTGGGGATCAGATCCCCTTCCTCTTTGCCTCCCAAATGCAGTTCTTGCTACAAGGCAGTACTGGCTACAGAGGGGCTTGTTTCTGTTGGGGGCCAGCCCGGGGCTCCCTCCCTGTGCTGATGCACCGAGAACACTGACTCAATAGCAAATTAAAGCAACAGCTGTCCCCACCTCCTTCTCCGCCACCCACTTCCCAGTCTCTGCTCCTCAGAATCTTAACTAAGTCTCTGAGGGGCCCCTCAGCCTACCACAACCCACTTCTGCCTCCAGAGTTTTCTCTCTCCTGAGCTCAAGAATAGGACATGCTCCTCTGCTTTCTCCCCTCTTGTAGCTGTCCCCCTCCTCACGGCCAGCCCTGCATCCCGCCACTCGCCACCGCCAGAGGCCAGCACACGTGTGTGTGCACACACGGCCTGTCCTTGGTCAGCCTTTCCACAGCTAAGGGCAGGGAAGTGCCTTCTGCCTCTGTGTCCTCTCTGGGGAGACATGGAAGCAGCCAGTAAGTCCCTGCGTCTGTGAAGATGCCATTCTTCACAGCTGCAGGAGCTTTTACCTTACCTTGTCCCACCTCTGACCTGCCTGGCATTTAGGAGCCTTCCCTGCTTTGAGGTCCAGGGTCCTGGGCGGACTCGCTACCACACAGAGATGGGGAGCAGAGAGGGTAGATGTCACAGAAAGCAAAATCACACCAGCTGGTAACTTAGCCTCTGAATCCCTTGGCCCACAGGACTGCAACCAAATGACAGTAACCACAGGGGACGGGCTTCTAACCACGGGTTCCACCGACTGCCTGTGTGACCTTGCCCAAGGGCCTCAACCTCTCTGAGCCCTGGTTTTTCTTCTTTAAAATGAGATTGGCACTAGATGCTACTTTGGATTTGCGTCACCTCTCAAAGTCTATGCTTCTAAGAATGATAGAGGAGAAAATATTTGGGGGAGGATTAGGAATAAAAGAAGGAAGAAAGGAATCAGTGTTTGGTAAGAGGGGGTCAGAAAGGACATCGATTCCATCCTCTGTGTGGGAGAATCAAAAAGATTTTAGGATTAACTACCTCTGGCCATTAGGGGTCAGTAGAAAATGACCAGATGAGAAATTCATGGCTGGGTTTTAGGAAATACACAAAATGCATTTATTCGTGACATATAATAGTTTGGTACTTTTTTTCTAACATTTGGGTAAGACAAAACATTTGGAATAATGAAGTTTGTTTGGGGGTTTTGGGGAGTTTTTTGGTTTTTTGTTTTTTGGTTTGGTTCTCTTTTTTTTTAGTGAAAAGAGGGTTAACACACAGATAAGCTTTTCCTTTTAACCCCGCCCTCACGCCCACCACAGGCAAGCTAGCCACCAACCCAAAGATTCCCTCCTCCTCATTCAGCCTGGAAAAGCTTAGCCACACACCATTCCAAGCCCAGGAAACAAAAGCCTTTCATTTTCAATGACCTGCTTAGGATGAAACCAAAAGGCATCTGCCAACGTTCAGTAATAAACCTGTTGGAGCCTGGACCAGCCCCTTCCAAACCTAAATCTCTTGGATTATCTACTAGCGTAGGATCCCTGGCTCTGCAGATCTGAACCTCTTGGCCACGCTTCACCAGGCCACAAGGCAAAGCAGCATAACAGGCACTTCTTCTAGCGAAGGTTCTGTTTCCCACTCTGTTTACCGTCTATTTTCACTTATATCCTGCATGCCTCCTGGGACAGTACAGCAAGGCTGAGAGAGTTGTGCCTTCTGGGCCCAAGAGGCTGCTGGGAGCCAGAGGGAAAGGAGGTAAACAAGACTCCAGGAGGAAAAGCCAGACGGCAACAGAAAGAACGGAGGGAGGAAACAAGCAGCGGGGTCTCAGTGGCCCTGCCACAGAGAGGGCGGGGGAGGGAGGCCGAGGTGACGGAGGCAGGCTGCTGGGGCGTGACTAAGCTCAGAAGTCCCACAGGAACCATGAGTTGGAGCATCCCTGAGCTCAGTCACCCTTTAGGGGATCCTGCAGCCTGGGCGGGGACAGAGGTCCTTCCCAATGGAGCCACAGAGAGAGCAGGAAACACACCTGGAAAGACAGAAAATCCCAAATGACAGAACTCCCACCTCTCACGACCCCAGCTTTTGTCTGACTGCAGACAAAAAGTACAGAGAGAAAGAAAGAGGGATTGAGAGCTCAGGGGAGGACAGATTTCGAAAGGGAAGGAAGGTGGAAGTAAGAGTTTTTTGACACTCAGGCCCTCAGTGCCCTAGACAAGAACCACCACGGTAACATCAGCAGAAGTAGCGTAATTCCCGGCAGCACACAAGGAAGTGTAAAAGTATGAACCGAATTCTTTTTCGATCAGGGTGTTGAGCTCTAAAGTCTCTCGGGTCAAAGGGACTTCCCCCAGATCTCAGAGTCAGCATCTAAATCAGGACTCGCACAGGACTGGCCCACCTTCCTCCAGACGCAGAACCGGACATTCACTGTTAAACATGAGACTCTGGGCACACAGGAAAGGTCCAGGGGCTGAGTTCTAAACCTGATTTTGCCAGACCCATTCTCTTCTGGGTGTGTGATCCACACATACACAAGAATTCATTAGTAGCTCAGGTCAGGGAGGAACCTGAGCAAGATCCCCTGGCCGGGGCGCCTCGCAAAGGGTGTGGGTAAATGAACCTAAAAGTGGGTCCCTTCAGTATTTTGGGCCACAGCCCCCAGTGTGTTTTTCCCTTGGAGATAACACTCCTCCACCCACCTGTCATGGTAGTCGTGAGGAATAACAAGTAGGCTGGGAAGAAGAATATTTTTAACTGTGGAGTTAGAAATGCTGACTCATCACACCACCATCACCATCACCATCAACTCCTACTCAGGGGGCTGGTTTTCTCTAGTCAGGAAAGCGAAGCTCTGGACCCAGGTGTGTGCAAGGCCAGCAGTGGTGACCTGGGAGCGCTTCGTCCCTGTCCCTCCATCCCACCTGTGACCCTGTTCACGGGCCTTAGGGCAACGCACCATAGATTCCCAGAACAGACAGGGCAGGGAAGATATGAACCGAGCAACTGGGGCTCATACTGGCACATTCTCTTAGGCTTCCCTCCTAGCATTCCTCAGACAGGAGACACTCTACATTGCCATTCATTGGCATCGCTCATTTATTTATTCAATAAATATTTATTGAGCGCTTACTCTTTGTGAGGACATGTGTTATGAGTGAAAACCTGAGTCACAGGTAGCACTGCGCTTCAAGGACACGCTGTTCAGTCCCCAGTTCCTACCTCTGCTACTCTTAATGTGAACAATCCACCAGAAGGATATGGGTGGGGGAAAGGGCTACTTTGTCCTTTAAAATGCCGGAAGTCCTAAAGATACTAGAACCCACGGGTAAATAAACCAGGAATTAAGAAACCCCAAGGCAACTGAAGGCAAACAAGACACTCTTTTGGTTTTCAGCCCAGACACTGGAGTCCCATGAAAACGTGAGAGGATTCTGTTGGTTTTAACTACACACATCTGCTGCTTGGTTAACAGAAAAGCCCCCCATTGTAAAGCTCTTGGGGGTAAATGAAGTATCCCCCAGAGGTATAGATGAAGCCACATGAAGAAATCCAATTAACAAGGAAATTCGGTGGCTGCAAGCCATTCCATCACCACCACAAGCCCCCATTCCCAACTTGCCACATTGTTACCTTGATCATTTTACAGATGAGCCTGTGAATGTTGTTTCGTGAGCCACCCCCATCCAGCAATGCAGGAAGGAATCTTGACCCCTAGAACCCCTGTTCTCCCCCCTACACACACACACACACACACACACACACACTGCATACTTCTGCGGAGGGAGACAGTACAGCAGAAGATGTGCATGAAGTCTGGGCTGTGAGGTCAGAGGGGTCTAAGTTTGATGGCCGTCCCATCCCAACACTTGCTACATCACGTGGATGAATTACTTAACTTTTCTGAGTCCTCGCCAACTCATCCTTAACGTGAACATGATAATATCTGTTCTGGATAATGATTATAGAGCACCTAACTTGGGCTTTGACACACACAAGGTGATTAATAAATATCGATTCCCACCCTGTTGTAGCTCCTAGAGCTTCAGCCTCAGGATGGTCTACCCAATCCTTTGTCCTATTTCTTTCTCCTCCTGTTTGGTTTGCTGTTCCCTCTTGACTGGCCGAGGCTGAGCCTAGTTCTCACAGCAGAAGGTGCTCAGCATCTTGGATTCATTTATTAAATACGTATTTATTAAGCCCCTCCCATGTGCAGTATGCTGCATTAGCGTCAACGCTGGATACAGAGATGAATCAGATATCAACCCACCTGTGGAATCGTTATGGTTTAGGAGGGAAGCCAAACTTCCAGTACCACACAGAGCAATGCACAGCGTATGAAAAGTAGATCAAGTGTTGCAACTCAGAGAAACCAGAAGCTAGTTCCATCTGGGACGATTAAGGAAGACTTCTCAGAGGCAGTGCCACAGAGAGTAGGCTTTAAGCACTGGTGGGGCTTAGATGTATGAAGATGGGTGGAGGCATTATCAGCAGGGTTATGGTAGGAAAGGGAATGTAGGCAGGAAAGCCAAGGGTTTATAGAAAACTCAGATTGGCATCATGACTGGGATATGGGTAGGATAAAGGAAAAACAAAGCTGGAAATCACAATGGCATCAGACTGCCCAGGATCTCGAAGGCCAGCCCAACACATCTGGGTATTATGTGCAGACCAGGGGATTCAGTGAAGGCTCAGAAGCAGAAAGACTGTAAGGCCCATTTGAATAGAATCTCTTCACTGCTTTTCCCTATGATTAGCCTATGATTCCTAGGATTCCCTATGATTAGTCCTCCCCGCCTCCGTGGCACACACACACAAGGGGCTCTGTGGTCCAGACCGCACTGCCCTCCAGTGTCCCTGCCTGAGCAGAACGTCAGCTGTGTCCACCGCAAAAGTGTCCGATGCCACCCTTTCAGAGGGCTCCTGAGCTTTTCCTTGCAGTTAGAGCACACAGAAGGAGTCTACGCTGATGTCCTAAATGATCAGCACAATCTGAACCCAAAGTCACAAGGCCTTTGCAACCCTGGTCATAATTTTTGCTACTTATCCATGTTTCTGTTAATAGCATTATAATCCCTTGTCCGCTGCTGGGGGCCATTCCGAATTTATCATTACAGGTGCACAATGTTATAAGGACAGTGAGGAAACTTTCAGGCATACTAACTGACAGTTCTCAAGAGAAGACATGAGATCATAAGTAGTTTTCAGAACTAGAGGGAGAAATATCACTGCAGCAGGGAAAGAAAAAAAAAAAACATACACACACAGTTATCTGTTCACTGGCTTCTTAAAACTCTACAAACCAGACTGAGTTCCCTGGAAATCTGCAGACACAATACATGCCATTTATTGGAGAGTATCTGTTTTAATTATTAGTCCCCTCACCTGCACAATTCAGTGTGGTTTGAATGGCCTACCTTACCATGTCCCATATTCATCCTACAGAGGGGGAGAAAATGCCAACAACAGCCGGGAGGAGGGGAGAGATGAAAGAAATAGAAACAGGGGGGAACGCAACTGACGGAAGGCAGCAAAAAGCACAGAGGAGAGAAGGAGCAGGAGAGTGGAGACAAACTCCGAAATCCGAGCTGCTGTTGGGCAGATCCAACCCCTGTCTGACTTGGAACAGACCAAGCACAGCTCCAGGTGTGTCTGAATGAATGACCAGAGCCGATTTAATGCACCAGGAACCCATCTGCAGTAAGAGCTGAAGCTACCAAGCTGAATAAGGTCAGGCCTTTGCTCTTCACCAGCTCAGAGTTTAGATGGGGAAACTTAAGAGTAAACAAGTGGACAGCGGGACAATGGGCAGAAATGCCACAGGAAAGGAAAAGGAGCTGCTGGAAAAGCTTTGAGAGCCCCCAGGGAGAGAGAAAGCGGATTCTTGAGAGGTGTGCTGTTTGTGTGCCTCTACGTAAGCCACGGGACCCCTCTCAGCCTCATCTCTAAAAAGCGACTGTTTGGCTGCCTGTCTCTCAAGGTCGTTTTGCCAGCAATGAATGGTGCCTGAAGATCCGCCCTGCAAGCTGAAAAGTCCTGCGCCAAAGCTTCAGAGGGCTATTCCCTCCGCTCACCTGAGCCACGGCCTGCTGGGTGCCCCCTGCACACAGCGCCAGTACTGGGCGCGGGGGTCTGGCTTCTCCTTGTCCCTCCATCACCCCAATCTGGCCTTCCACCGTGTGTCCAAGCTCCCACAAATACACAACCTGGAAAAGAGACGAAACACTCACCTGCGCCAGGTTGCCTCCAGCCTTGAAGTCCGCGGAAGGCAGCAGGGCAAGGGCCTGGCGCGGGGCGGGGCGGGGGGCACTGCGGGGTCTGAGAGGCCCCCCCACCCCGCGCCAGCTCTGGCCCCCTCTCCTGGCAGCCTCGGCCTCCGTGCCTCGCTTCACCGACTCTTGGCCGCCTGCTTCTCCCCCCGGGGTGCAGGTGCTCCCCGCCTCTCCTCGCCTCTCCTCCCCATCTGGGCTTTGGTGCTTCTCCTCTGGGAGACGTTTTCGGGAATCTCCTGGAGGGTGTGTGCGAGGGCCAGTGGAGGCCGGTGACCCTCGGAGGCGCTCTCTCGGGCCCTCTCTCTCCGCCTCTCCTCTCCCTTCCCCTGCTCTCCCCCCAGCCTGCCCCTTCTCCCCTGCATTCGAATTCCGCAAGGCCCCCCTCGTCCCGCTCCCTGTCTTCAGGCCCACTTCTCAGTGTGGTCTCGCACCCCTGGCCCGCATCCCCGACCCTGCCTAGCACCGCCGGGGCAGCGCGGGCCTGTCCGGTCCCCGCGCGCCCGCCCGTCTGCCCGCCAAGTTCGCGCGACTCGCGGCCCGGGACGCGCGGCGGCTCCGGACTCTGCTCGGCAGCCGATGACGTCACTGAGCTCTGCGCCCGGGATTGGCTAGTTCTGGGCTTGCGGCGGGAGACTCGGCCGACTCGCGGGCGGCCTTCTTTGTCCCCCCGCGTCGCGGTGCAGCCGGGGAGCCGGGCCCCGCGCGCGGCGTGTGTGCGGCGGGTGCAGGGGCCGCCGGCCGCGGAGGCGAGCGGAGACTCGGGCCCCGCGGTCGGCTGTGGCGGGCACCGAGCAGAGCCCGCGGAATCAAGCGGGCAGCGGCGCGGGCGCGGAGGGACCCCAGCGGCGGCCCGCAGGTGCCCGCGGGGGCTCGGGGCCTGCCCGCAGCGCTGGGGCCTCAGCCGGAAAGCAGCAGAGCTCTGCCCTGGGGATCAGGCTTCCATTTCCAGTCCTGGCTCTTCCGTTCGTAGGACCCTGGGCACGTCGCTGCAGCCTGTTTGCACGCTGCGGAGCAGACGCCAGCGCGGTTATTGCACGGGTCTACGGAAAGGGCTAGGGGTAGAGTACTCAAGAGTAACCTCATTGTTAGATCTGCTGTTACTTCAGTAGATAATATGGTGTAGCCGGAAGGATCCTGGAGGGTAAGGAATGAAAACTCTTCCTTGGTCTTCCCTTTTCTGGGATGACCTTCACCAAAGTGACTTTTGACCTTTGTAGGCTCCATTGTCCTCATCTGTAAAGTGGGAGAACTGGACCAGAGGACCTTTAAGGTCTCTTCTGGCTCTGACGTCGAATGACTGACTGGTAAAACTTAGCATCCTCCTTTTATCCCGCCTTAGGAGGAAGCGCTCACTTCCTTCTTCAAGACTCTAGTTAAATCTCTCCCGTTGTGAGAAGCCCACCTTCTCTTAGGGATCCTGACAAACCTGCTTTTCACTAAGGGCCTGCCCTCTCCCCACCCCCAACCACCAAAGTGTCCCAAATCATAGCAGCAAATATGTAGGGCTCATCCTTGATGGAGATTCTCTCCCCAGGCTACTGGCAGGAGCAGGATTTGGAGCTGGGAACTCTGGCTCCACTCGGCGAGGCCATCAGCTCCACAGTCTGGAGCAGCCCTGACATGCTGGCCAGTCAAGGTGAGAATCCAGGCTCCTCATCTCAATGTCCCTCGGTCCCCTCAACCATCCTCACATCATCTCCCACTCATGTTGCCTCTGCCCTATGTTCTCACTCCCCTCATTACCACGCAGCTCCATCCGACATTTTAGTTCTTAGTTCCACACCACCAACTTCTCTCCCACCTACGCCTCTTCCCTACTTCAATGTAGAGCCCTCTGTATCCCCTCCACCTTTTTCCCCAAAATAAAATGACTCCAGGAGGAGGGTATAAATAAAGAGGTTCTGGAAGACACAGTCGAGGTAGAATTCTTCAGAGGGACCCACAGATAAGAGGATCGCTCGTCAAAACTTGGGATAGGGTGAGCGGTAGATGACAGGTTTCCCAAATCTTTCGTTCAGATGCTTCAGGGATAAACCATGTCCCAGTTTCCTCAGCCAGCTCCGTCTCTGGCTCACTAATCTTGAGGTCATCATTTAAATTTTCAAGTCAGACCGTTACTTGAGGGGCATTCCTATGAAAAGGCCACTGCATCGAGAGTCAAAGAAGAGGGTCGCGGTCCCCTCGCGAGTCTCCAGCTAGCAGAATGATCGTGGACAATCATTCACCTCCATGGCCTCATTGTCTACATCTATAAAATGAGGGAATTGGATTCCATGATCCCTAAGCTCCCCTCAGTTCTGTTATGATTCTAAACACCAAAACCAGCGGCCAGACTTTGTGCTCCCACGTGGAGACGGACACCCCGAAGCACCTGTGCTTCTTATCAAGCCCAGCACATGCTGCCTTCTCTCCTTGGGGCCCCTTCTCTGCTAGGAGCATCCATTATGTATTTCTTGGAAACGGAGCTCTGGTGACCAAGGAGGAAAGGAATAACAGAGAGGGCAGGGGTAAGGTCAGTGCCAGGGGGAGAATGGGGACTGTTTAAAACTACTCGATTAGGGAATGCAGGAGGTAAGTTTCTTGGCTTCCGATTCAGAGACTAACACTGCTCCACGAGCTTAACCCCATCGGAGGGATGGTGAAGATGCTTCAGAACCAGCCGGAAGGCGTTGTGGATTTTAGTCCTGTGGATGTTGCCGCTCTCGGGTCACAGAAAATCAGTCCCAGAGACGAGGGACTCAGCATGGGGAGCAGAAGCCATGCTGTGGGGAACACGGAACAATGTCGAGGGGGAGGGCTCCAGGCCAGGCCGACTAGAGGGCCCCTCCATAGGATGCCTTACCTGTCCTTTGTTCGTTTGTTTGTTTAATTTGGTTAAGGAGAGAGGGGTGAGAAAGTATTTCGTCACAGGGCAGGGAAAACTTTAATCCTTTAAAATAACGGGAGGGGGTGATTGGGTTGGTGTGTTGAGAGGACGGTTGTCCTGGTACCAAAAGCGTGTCAGCTGATGGTGAAGGGAAGTTACTGTGGGAGGAAGTAAAAAGTCTGTGCCAAAATGTTTCCGCTTTTCTTTCTTCTTCTTCGTTTTTTTTTTTTTAATCTTTTTGGTTCCTTATTCCACAGTTTTATCGGCTACCTCTTGTGTAAATGAACGTGGGACCCAAGGCTGGCTTGGCCTTCTCCTCATTTTTAGTTTGGGGATTACTGGTCTCGAGGGCCTCCCGTGCTTGCGGGCGGAGGCAGGCGGAGGCGGGGAGGCGGGGAGGCGGAGCGCAGACTGACAGGTGCGTGCGTGTGCCGCGCCTCTCAGGAGAGTTGCATGTGCGGTGCTCTGTGTAGGTCTGGACGCCTGTGTTCCCCTCCGCTCAGCAAACGTTCAGCCAATGACTGTTTTTCTGTGTATTGCAAGAGGAAATAAGGTCTGTCTCCCCTTCCCCACCACCTCTGCTCCTTCTCCCACGATGCCTTAAGAGAACGCAGACTCGCGCGCCTTGGACCGTCTGGGTTAGATGAGGCGCTCTTTGGCCCAGAAGCGGGTGGAGGGGCCGGGCTTCCTCGGGGCGCTGACCCTCTTGCGCTCCTGCAGATAGCCAGCCCTGGACGTCGGATGAGACCGTGGTGGCTGGAGGGACGGTGGTGCTCAAGTGTCAAGTGAAGGACCACGAGGACTCGTCTCTGCAGTGGTCCAACCCTGCCCAGCAGACTCTCTACTTTGGAGAGAAGAGAGGTACTGCCCCAGGTCTCCTCTCTCTGGGGGAGCTGTGGGCTGGGGCGGGGTCCGCGGAGCCCGGGGCAGCATGTGCCTGGGGTGCAGAGGCTGGGCACCCAGAAGGTGTGCTGTTTGAGGAGGCGACAAGCCAGGGGCTCGTCCGCACGCTCCAGAGAAACCGTGGTGTTACAGCTCTGACCTGAGCCATGCACCGTCCTCCGGGGGCGGCACCTCAAAGCAGCCCTAAGATTTAGCTGCGGTCAGGTGTTGCCCCAAGTACTTCACAAGGCACCCCGCGAGATTCAGGCCTACTTTTCCGAGCGTCCCTGAGGCTGTGTGCCTACCCAGTGGCTCAAGAATGCGACGGCATAAAGAGGGCTCAAACTCAGGAGGAGTTTCCCCTGCCCCAAACCATGCTAGACCCTTCTCCCAAAGACGCTGGCCTGGGACTGCAAGATGACCGCGAAAAGTGCCAGTGAAAGCCCTGCTTCCCGTTTTCCCAATGTCCCCAGCCCTTCGTGATAATCGGATCCAGCTGGTTAGATCCACTCCCCATGAGCTCAGCATCAGCATCAGCAACGTGGCCCTGGCGGACGAGGGCGAGTACACCTGCTCCATCTTCACCATGCCCGTGAGGACAGCCAAGTCCCTCGTCACTGTGCTCGGTGAGGCTCCTCAACCCCAGGGGCTCCGCAGCATGCTTCCATGCAAATACAGCTCCTAGGTGAGCCCCCGAGGCAGTCAGAGGCCAGGCAAGTCTCTGAGCATTTGGGGAAACTTCAGTCCGTGCTTCTTTTGCAATGGAACAAAATGCAGAGAGCACTGGGTTCTGATCCTTTCTGTTCTACTTACTGTGTGCTCTGGGAGGAAGCTCTTCCTCTCTCTGAGCCTGAATCTCCTAAACTATGATAGGAAGATGCTAATGTCTATTCTGCGTACCTCCTAAGATTGTGTGAGGGAAACATGAGAAGTCTTTGCAGTGTATGATTCTAGGGCCAAGTACCCTCCAGCTGCTCACGTGCTCTCAGCTGGATCCTGTGTTTCAGTTTCCTTCCTTGCTCCCCTGGGCTTCACATCCTTTCTGTAGCCAACCAGTGGTGCTGTGGGGTGCTGGGCTATGTATTAGATCTTCCCTGGGGATTCTTGGGGAGGAGATGGGAGGGAAAGATGACTTCTCTAGTCTTCTACCCATTCTAATCCAAAGTAGGACTCATGCATCCTGAGTCCCTGAGAGGCCATCTATGCAAGGAGAG
>RCUC01088672.1:0-23087 GCA_003697995.1 Taxidea taxus jeffersonii
TTTTTTTTTTTTTTTTTTTTATTCAAGCTTGGCTGCTAAAACAAACACATGTAGTTTGGAGTAAAAACTCAAAATTGAATCTTTTATTTTTATTTATTTTCTTTTCAAAATTAAGTCTTTTAAGATCATTGCTAGGAACATTAAAGATACTAGTTTGAGTGATATCATTAGTGATACATTAAATAAACACTGTTTTAAGGGGCACATGGGTAGGTCAATTAAAGAAGCATCTGGCTCTTGATTTTGGCTTAGGTTATGATCTCAGAGTTGTGAGATAAAGCCCTGTGTTGGGCTCTGTGTTCAGTGGGGAGCCTGCTTAAGAATCTCTCTCTCCCTCTCTGTCTCCGTCTCTCTCTGCTCCTCCACTGTGCACTCTCTCTCTAAAATTAAATAAATGAATCTTAAAAAAACCTAAAATAAATGTGCTGTTTTTTTGATCCTCATGGTAAATTTTAAACTAATTTTCAGATGAAGGCATTTTAGCTGAAATGAGTAAGGTGTGTAGGTGGCAGAGCTCTCTGTAAGATGCCACTGAAGATTTTGTTAAAATGAATGACTGAAAATGTAACTTAAAACACAGATCAGATATGTATACATATTTATCTGTAGCTTCTCACACTGGAACCCCATTCAGCATTGACACAAGGTTCAAATTCAGTGTCGTACAAGCCTAACTATGAAACATGATACTCCCAGTCTGTTTGAACCACTACTTGGAAGGCAGGATTTTTCATTTTGTACATATACGTTTGGACTGAACCAAGGGAAGTCAGATTAAAGAGCATTTTGCCCCAGCACCTCAGCCTGTTTGGAGAAGAGAGCCCCCTGCTCCTGTGTAGACAGGCGTTTTGTCGTCAGGTGTAACCCTGTGTCTGGATCTTCCCTTTGCAGATGATCCAGTCCCTCAAGGCCGTGATTGAAAATGCAGATGCTGTGTATGAAAAGATTGTACATTGTCAGAAGGCAGGTAAGTGAAAGTTTATTTCTTCTCTTTAAAATGAAATTTGTAGCATCATATATTTATGTTCTTAAACTATTTTATCTTTTGCTGGAAACTATATCCAGGAAATCAGATGAAGACTAATTTTTCCATAGCTAAAGAAAATACTAATTCACTGCTTCTCAAGCCTGGATAACAAACTCACTTGGGGGGAAGCTTTTAAAATATACTGACACAGTCTGGGGTGTGGTTGAAAAATTCCTAGCTGTTAAATGTCCCAGGTGTTTCTGGTGAGCAGCCAAGATGGAGAGCTGCTGCACTGACCTCCTTCTCCTCAGCTTGCCCTATGCTGCTGACCCCTTTTTGTTCCCCCCATGACCTTCCAGCAGGCGGCAGGAAGGGTGAGTGGGGCTTGAGCAGAGGTCTCTCTGCTGTAAGTACTTAGAAAGGAGAGTGGGCATCAGTTAGAGCCTCTTGACACTTTTTAATGCACTGGCATGTTCAAATGCTGATGGATTCACCCATTTAATATCAAAATGTTATACCAGATTATAAAATGCTACCATCTGATGAATTTTAGCTGAGATAAAACCAAAAAATCAAGTGTTCTGCATTGTACTAAGAATAGACAAAATGGAATTCTTTCAATTTTCCTATTTTGTTAGGGCATTATTTTGGAAGATGTTAGTATGGAGAGTATTTGTAATGCATAAATAACAATATCTGTCCTTAATTTCTAGGATTTCTGGTTGCTATTCTTTTTTTTAAGCCTTTTTACATTTATTTTTTGCAATCTCTACACCAAGTGTGGGGCTCTAACTCACAGCCCTGAGATCAAGGGTCACATATTCTTCCAAATGAGCCAGCCAGGCACCCCTGGTTGCTATTCTTTAACATCAAGGGACTATAAGTACCACTTAGTCTGGAAAAAAGTCATCTCTTACCTCAGAAATGAACTTGTTAAAGATAGGTCAAAGACAAAGATACATGTGACAGTTTTCTTTTTTGGTGTTTATTGAGGAATATTCACATTGGTGACTAACCAACAGATGAAAATCCTCATCTTGTTTTATTCATTAGCAAAGTGATCTTTCTACGTCTAGTCCTTTCTGGGCTAATACTCTCTACAACTGCAACTAGAATGAGATACTTCAAACACCATTTTTATCCTGTCACTGTTGTACCAAAATTATCCAGTAGCTGACTAGAGTCTGTTGTATCAAATCTAAGCTTCTGACTTTCCATATAAGGTTATCTACCAATGGGCCAGCCCATTTTGCCAATGCTATATAAAATTTGTTAGTTACATCATATCTGTTCATTAATTTAATAAATATGTTTTGAACTTCTGCCATACCAAAGGTACTTGTAAGATGTAAGAGCTATCACATACCAAAATATTAAAAGGTGGGGTTACATTATATGTTTAAGTAAAAAAAGCTTAAATAAAAAAAATAAATTTTAAAAAGTAAGCAAGATAGTTGTTTGCCTTCCAGAACTTTTCAGTTAAGCAGGAGATTACGAAAGTAATCACACATACTCGAATGTATTGAGTACTTATGCTGTGTTACTCAGGAGTCTGAATTTGGTTGGTGGGGCAGCAGGGAGACATTGATTTTTTGATCAGAATAGAAGAGAACTTGAGTTTTAAGGTGGTGATCACAATATCTGTGTGCAGAGAATTTTCATGGACAAAACGCAACTGGGAGGCTGCTGGGAACAGTGAGAAGGAAGGGAAGTGATAGTATGCATCCAGCCTGGCCTTTGGGCAGCCTTTCCCACTTCTCAGTGTGTTTTTCCTTGGTCAGCCTCTCCTCTGGTAAGACTTCTCTCCCCTCCCCTCAGCCAGTCTGTACATTTTGTCCTTTTGTCTCAGTGGTCTTCCAGGAGACCTTTGTGATTGCAGGAGTTTTACGACACCTAACCATTCTATTCAGCCCTGCAGAATGTGTTTGGTTCAGCTCACAGAGCTTCAGTGACTGTGTGTTTGATTAATGTGTTCCCCGTCCTCTAAACAGGCTCGTGACCTGCTATGCCACAGGCTTGCATGTTGAGATCTCTGTATTTTACCCGCGGCACCTGTTCTCACATTCTATGCAGGGTAGCCCCTCGAGTACTGACTAGATGTGATTTGACTTGTATTAAGTACTCAATTCTACTCAATCCATGTATTGTCATGAGAATTGTGGACTCTTAGAATCTGAAGCTGCATTTATCGGACAAAAAAGAACTATTTATTAACAATTAGAGTTATTGTCAGTTCTTTGCGACTTCATTGGTTTATGAAATGTGACTATTTCTGGCATAATGCAGCTTTCTGTTGTCGTTCTGTTGAATTTCAGTGAGGGATATATTTGCTTGTATTTAAAAAGCTGAAGAGTGTTGCCTATTAAGAACTTTGCTTGGAGAGCAAACAGGAATAACCACTGTGTAATGGTGCGTGCTGCTCTGGCTGGAAGATCCTAAGAAGCACATAACGATTATCTTTTGGTTTCACAGCTACTGCTGACCACCTACACAGCCCTTCTGTTATCCCAAGTGCTTATTTTAGAGTCCTTGATCTTTTGTTTCTCATGTTTACAGTTATCGGAAGGACATATAGTCATTAGTCATATGAAGAATTGCTAATTTGTATTGGGCTCAGAAACATTTGCGTGAGATTTTACTTCTGATAAATAATTGCTGTTCTGCTTACAGAACCTTAATCTGACAATGACAAAATAAAGATACAGGTACCAAAGCACTATAAGCGAGGATTCTTTTAGAAGCATTTCAAACTTCTAAACCCAAATTTATATTCTTTTTTTTTTTTCTTTTTAAAGATTTTATTTATTTATTTGACAGACAGAGATCACAAGTAGGCAAGAGAGGCAGGCAGGGAGAGAGAGGAGGAAGCAGGCTCCCCGCTGAGCAGAGAGCCCGATGCAGGGCTCGATCCCAGGACTCTGGGATCATGACCTGAGCCGAAGGCAGAGGCTTAACCCACTGAGCCACCCAGGTGCCCCCCAAATTTATATTCTTATAGATAAACCTTCATCCAAACAGCTCCGTAAAATATGGAATCATGTGGCCACCTCCAGCCCATGTTCAAAAGCGTGCCCAGTTTGAACAGGTTCAGACTCCCTGCTCGCTGGTTCCTTTTTTTTTTTTTTTTGAGATAGAAATGGGTATTGCTCATGGTGTTCTTAGGGAGAGGGGGTAAGGCAAGAGAAGAATGCTAAGAAGTGAAGACCTCCAGCCAGGGTGGGCTGCGATCCTGCAGACCCTGGCTGGCAGGCAGACACGTGGTCAGAAGGGACCCCCTTGGGGAGGACAGGGCGAAGGAGATGGGTCGTTCAGGCAGCCTGCGGAGCCCATTCTTTTAAGAGGAGAATATTGCAGCACAGAGGGCTGGAGGGCCAAAGGGACAGGGACTTCTTTATAAGCAAACTATGTCCCTAAAAATAGGAAAGAGCCACTGAAGAGGTGAAGAGGAAGACCTCAAAAGATGAAACAAGGAGGAAGGAGGGAGGAAGGGAGGAGGGCAGAAATCCAGGACAGTTGTGACCAGCTTGACCTTAGAAAGGGGGCTGGGCCCCTCTTCTTCCCAGACGCTCCAGATAGCTGTGACATCGCGAGAAATTCCGAGGAGGAGAGGACCGTTTTCCATTGGGCAGGTGGACGAGGACACAATGCCTTAGGAGGGCACCGGCTTCGGGAGTGAGAGAGTGGAAGGAGGGCCTCCGGACAGGGGCAGAGTCCAACGGCCTAGTGCCAGAGGAGGGCAGGTGGCACAGAGGGGGATGCAGGAGGGATGGAGGACAAGTGGGTCTGGGCCAATGTGTGATTGAGAGAGGGGTCAGTCATATCTGGCGTGGCTGTATGCGCGTGAATGTGCATTTCCAGGATGACAGGTGAATGAACACACTCTCACTGTCTCCTAAATCTAACACATGCTTGTGTTTCCAAGATAGGGCAAAGGAGGAGATTGCTGGGGAGCACAGGCAGGGGAGCTGGACTGAGATCTGTGGAGGGGGAAGCTTCCTAGGAGTTCTTCTTTAAAAAGTTTACAGAAGGTGGAGTGCCTGGGTGGCTCAATGGATTAAAGCCTCTGCCTTTGGCTCAGGTCATGATCTCAGGGTCCTGGGATGGAGCCCCACATTGGGCTCTCTGCTCAGCGGGGAGCCTGCTTCCCCATCTCTCTCTGCCTGTCTCTCTGCCTATTTGTGATCTCTATCTTCAAATAAATAAATAAATAATCTTTTTAAAAAAAGTTTACAGAAGGTGATAAAAGTGTAGCCAGATTCTTTCTGGGGAAAAGTCTTTTCCACTGTGTATTATCTATCTCTCTTTTGCTGGCCCAAAATGGCAACCTATCTTTGAATTTTAATTTCCTCTTCTGCTTCGTAAAGGATAGGAAGATGATGTAGAAGGAAACCCAAACTGCCTTGCTTCAGTGCGTTGGGTGTTTTTTATCTGGTGAATTTAATCGGAAAATAATTTGCTCTCCAGAAAGGAAAAAGAAGTCAGTGATATACTTCTTGTTAAAGACAGTGAATTAACATATGCACTTATTATCCCCTCCCTTCTGAACCTTGTTAAAATGATAGTAAGGATTTGTTGGTTGTGTTTTCGTTTTGTTGTTGTTGTTGTTGTTGTTTTAGGCATAAGTCCATCAGGACAAAATGGGAGGAACAACATTTTGGAAACTGAAAACTACCCGAACAAGTGGCAGTTGTCTTAGGTGGTGCAGGAGAGCCGAGTTGGAGGCTGGCAGCGGGCACTGCATGCAATCTGATTTATCCTGCTGGCCTCGTCTCCCCACGCCCCGCCCCCGCCGCTGTGCAGAACCTGGGGGCACCAGGCGCCTCTCTGCAGGTTGGGGTGAAGGTGGGGATAAAGAGAGAAGCCTCTGAGAGGGGGGATTAAGGAGCTGTTAGACCGCAGATGCCTGGGAGATGACATGTGTCCTGACAGTGGAAATGTGAAAATAACAAAATTTTCATCCTTCATTTGGGGAGTTGAGTAGGTAATGCTCCAGGAAAAAAAAAAAAAAATGGAACATTATCATCATGTTACTTAGAAATATAGACATAAACACTAAAACAAGAAACAACTCAACTAAAGGGGTCGAATATAACTACTTCTGGAAAGGGGGAATGGGTAACAGTGATTTGGCTTCTTGAAGTATGTACATAATATTGATAAAAATTAAATTACTAATAAATCTAAATTTCATTTAAATGACTGAATTAAACAACAGTAGAAAAAAGGAAGGAATCAA
The DNA here is from genome assembly GCA_003697995.1 of Taxidea taxus jeffersonii. Taxonomy (NCBI): domain Eukaryota; kingdom Metazoa; phylum Chordata; class Mammalia; order Carnivora; family Mustelidae; genus Taxidea; species Taxidea taxus. The sequence continues at coordinate 6,204 of RCUC01088672.1, forward strand.
GGACCAGAAGCTGTCCCAAGAATCCCTGACTGAGAATGTTCCAGGAAAAGGCATGGGCCACACTCCCTAGGTGTGGGGACAGTATTGAATGATTAGGTAGGGTTTCTGCCAAGGAAACCCACTGGCATTGTGGGCAGACCCAGTGCACAGGTGACGTCTGGGTGCCTAGGTGGGCGACAGCCTAGTTTCTCTTCTGGCAGGAGAATTGATTCTGTCCTCTTTCTGAATGACGGGGGAAGATCAAGCTCTAAATGAAAGAAACCGCAGCCCACCCCAGACTTATTTAAATAGAAGCTTCTTTTCTAAAAGCTCTAAGGGATTCTCATGCATGGTAGGGTCACATCATTACCTAGTGAAGTGGGATATAAGCTAAACTTCCAAATAATGAAAGCTTTTTTACCCTTCGTTTTAATCCTTTTAATGGAACACTTTCTATAATAGATTCTGTAGGTCCCTGCTTCCTTAAACTTGCTTTACCAAACACAATTTGAATTTTCATGACTGAGGGTCATTTTGAGAGGCATCTGTTATTATCTTGCAGTTTAATGGCAAGTCCCCCAGGAGCCCATATGTTCTCAGAGGACCCCTAACCTGCTCTGTCCGCTCAGATCCTGTTCCAGTGTTAATGGTTTATTCGTTACTTCCATTCAATTTTCACTTCCTACTGCTAATTTGTACTGTAACCGACTGCCTATTAGTACACCGATGCTTTTTTCCCTTTCTAATTTGCTGTTTCTAGTCTGCTGAGCAGTTGGTATCTCCCCCGTGGCCAAGCTTGATAGATTTGTCTCGCTAAATGCAGGTGAGAGCCCGGCGCACTCCCACTCAGAACAAGCAGAGCACTGGGCCAGGCCTGCGTGTCCTGCATTTGATTGCTCCTTTTTTTATTTTGCAAACTCCTCGGATCTCAGCATGTTCCCAGGAGCTGGGGTTACCAGAGAAGCAACCTGTCACCATTCATCACTTGCTTTGCTCACATCAGTCTTACCCAACACAGTAAACATAAAAGCAGCCATAAGATTTATCCTGAAAGCACCTTGCAAGTTTGCAAAAGGAGATCTATAACTTCTGTTTTCATTTATGTCAGGGTGTTTCTCACCTGTTTCTGACAGAAGTAAGAGTTTCTTCCCTGGGGATCCAGAGACCTGTGTTCTTGTGCCTTGTGTGTGATGTTAGGTTAGTCACTACCCCTCTCTGTCTCATTTTTCTCCTTCTGAGTGACACTGGAGTATGTGATTCCCTCCTGGTGCCGTGGGTGCTGAAACGCAGTGACCTAAAATCAGTTGTCTAATTAGCAATTTTGGAATGGCTTGCTTACAGTTACTTAAAAAGATTACAAGATTAAACAAGCAAACAAGCCACCCCATCCAATGGCATGGGGATACTTCAATTGCAGCCCCTCTGCATGAGTCTCAAGCAGGAAAGTTAATGCCTAACATTGAAGGTGAAGAGTGACCTCTCTGAGTGTGAGACACAGACCTGGAGGCTGACCGCAGAAGTCCTCCAGGACCCTTAGCACCTGTACTCTTCTTAAAGAATGGAGATGGAATTGACAGACCCTCCCCGGACCACTTCATTTAGCTCAGTTAGTGAAGGCTTGGGAAGCCAAGAAGTTGCAAGTCTGCCCCTCCTGCCCTTTTGTTCCCCCAGAAGGAACCTTCATTGCTGATCCGGGAGAGTAAAGAGAATGATCACAAAGGTGACATCTAGGCCCAATTCAGGGTAAAACAGTTCAAAATAAGCACCTGGTAGCTAGAATCCTCTGCCTTACCCTTATCCATCTCCTGTGCCCGCCACCCAGTCCCATTTTAAGATTCCCACAACCACCATCATACTAACAGAATTCCTCCTAAATGTGGTCAGAATCTCCTGGGGATACTTGTTTTAAATGCTGTTCCTTTGCCTTACCACCAGTGAATCTTTGGGGCTAGAGCTCAGGAATTTGCATCTGAATGAGGACATTCAGGTTTTTGAGAACCTCTCTTTGGAGGGTGGAGCGGACCAGGCCCCCTCTGGGGTTCACACTCCATAAAGGGAGAAAAACTTTTCAGACACAGACATGTACTTGGTCCTGTGATTGGTTGGCAGCCAAGTTGTCTTTCTCCAGGGGTGGATCCCTGTTTCCTAACATACCTTTCGTGGGTGAAAGTTCTCCACAAATGAAGGGGAGGGAATTTGGGGGGGGATGTTTGACCTTCCTGAGATACCTGTCCTGTGAGCAAATCCCAAAGCTATGCTTTCTTGTCACTTCTTCCTCCCTCCTCCTCTGTAAACCCAGAGTCTAAAAGCATCACTTATCGTTTAAAAAGGAACTCTCAGGGTCATCTCCATAGGAAAGGGGTCAGGCTGCTGTCAACTCTGGCACTCCCATACACGGTTGTTTTGTTTTTTTTTTTTTTTTTGCTACTGTTCTATTACACTTGTTTATTAAAGCTGAGAAGAACCACAATTCAAATAAAGTCCACAGATAAATTATCTTTCTTGGACAAATACCAGAGGCTTTTATATATATGTATACACCTCATAGATATCTTTGGGTCTAAAATAAATAGTCCAGGGGCGCCTGGGTGGCTCAGTGGGTTAAAGCCTCTGCCCTCGGCTCAGGTCATGATCCCAGGGTCCTGGGATCGAGCCCCACATCGGGCTCTCTGCTCAGCAGGGAGCCTGCTTCCGTTCCTCTCTCTCTGCCTGCCTCTCTGCCTACTTGTGATCTCTGTCAAATAAATAAAATCTTAAAAAAATAAAATAAAATAAATAGTCCAGATGATCTCTAAGGCTTTTCAGCTCTCAAATTTTACAAGTCCCATAATAATTAGAAATAAGGCATTGTAGCGAGTAAAAGTGAACAAATGCATTCTAAGAATGTTTAAACAATATTTAGAGAGATGTTTTCTTACAGGAATAAGGAGTTTAAAGCAACTTTAATTAACCTGTATTCTTTCATTACAGGTTAGTCAGTGCCATGTCAAAAACATGTCATTATACATGTTAACATAGGATAGGAAGAACACAGTTATGCATTTGTGAAATGTGTTCAATGACAAGATATGCTAATTATTTATTAAAGTTGCAAAAGAAAAAAAATAATGAAAGGACTTGAAGGAATGCAAGATCCATGGAGGCAGAACAGAAGGAAGAGGGCTTTCAAGGTGGGCCAAAGTGTAGAAGGCCTCATTACTGAGCTGTGCTTTCTGCACACATGAAATATATTGCCCTGGCCTAAGGGAGGTACTTGCTTCTGGAAGCAGCAGAAATTAGGTTTGGAAATAGAGCTTGCTTCAGATGATAGAAGCCTTTTATTTCAAGGATAAAGTATTTGGAGTTGCCTTTCTAGACTGGCATTTCTCAAAGCTTGATTCAAGGAACACTGGTCATGCTCCTCAGCAAAGGGTCTCATCATCAACTTTTTATAACAAAACTTACTCCCCTTTGGAAATTCTCGGTACACATTACCACACTAAACATCCTCCAGTTTAACTCAGCATGTCCTGAACTTACATGCTAACTTACATTCTTATAAAGCCCTTGTTTCGAGTTCTGGCAGTGTCTTGAATACTTTAGGAAACTCCTGTAGGTGGTGGGGGTGTGAAATAGTTTGGGACAGGCTCTTGGACTCATTGATTGACTCATCTTTGCCCTTTGCCCTCCACATTCAGATGCTCCTCCCAGCAAAGGAATGTGGATGCTTGCAATGTGAGAGTAGGAAGGAGTTGACTGTGAAGACCTGTTTTGGGTCTGGTGAGCATGATCACAGTAGGATGTCACTGCTATAACAAATACCACGGACGGCACTGTTTATAAACAACAGAAATGTATTTCTCACAGGTCTAGAGGCTGGGGAGTTTCAGATTACCGTGCCAGCAGATTTGATATGGTGGTGGGTGATGGTCCAGTTCCTGGTTGGTAGATAGCACCTTCTTGCTGTGTCCACACATGGTGGGAGGGTCTAAGGAACTCTCTGGGATCCCTTTCATAAGGATACTAATCCCATTCATGAAGGCTCTACCCTCATGACCTAAGCACCTCCCCAAAGTCCCACTTCCTAATACCATCACACTGGACATTAGAATTACAAAATATAAATTCGGAGGAGGACACAAACATTCAGACCTTAGCAGATGGTCCAATGGAAAAAGCTAGTAAGCTGTTGAAGCAGCTATAATGAAGTTGGGTTGGAGTCAGGCTTACAGATAGAACTGGTATCATCCATATGGAAGAGTTACTTGCTTGGATAAGTTCTCTAAGGAACAAGGGGTTGGGAGGAAATACTGAAAATCCAGGGACATGATCATGAACCTCTAATTCAGTACTGGTTATTTTACTTTAACCTCAAGTTGTAAAAGCATTCCTAGCACACCTGATACTAAGCAGTTGTCTTACTGTGTTTTCTTGCAACTCGAATATAAACTCTTTGGGGCAGGAGTTTACTCATCACATATCCCAAACTCCAACAACAGTGCCCAGCATTCAGCAAATGTGTGTTGAGTTGAATTGAATGTTGAATGCTGCACTCATTAGATCATTCTTTTTTTCACCAGACACTTACAAGGTCCTTATTCCCAGTGCAACAGAAGCTGGGGACGTCACTCTCTGTCCCCAGGGAACTCCAGGCAGAATTTCCAGAGACAGTCCTGTAAAGAGAGCCCCACTGCACAGCGTACTTCACACAGTAGTAAGAGGGCACGCCCTCCACAGCATGCCCTGCAATCAACTCCATCCTGGGTGATCAGCGAACCAGATCTCAGAGCAGGAGCTAAGTCCTGCAAGTGGTTTTTCTGGGAATAAGGCAGGCCAGGACAGGAATTCTAGGCAGGCAGAAGGGCATGTGCAGGGTGACACAGGACAGCCCATGCCAGCAGTGGCCATGACAAAGGCAGGAGCAGCAACTGTGGTTGGAGTATAGGCAGGGCAGCACAAACCCGGAAGCCTGGATATAACCTTGAACGACAAGGAAAAACTCGATATATCAGTACTGCATGAAAAGAATTCTATATATCAAAAATTATCAGAAGCAAAGTTGCAGCAAAAACTACAAACAGAAAAAGTTTCAGCAATACACATCACAAAGGACTAATACCCCTGCTCTGTGAGGAACCCCTAAAATCAGTAAGAAGAAGGCCAACAACCCTATGTTCTTTGCAAAGAATTTGAACATAGTGCATGATAACAGAACTCAGAAGACTAAAAACAAAATGAAAAGATGTTAAGCCTCATTCGTCAAAGGTGTAGAGCTGTTCCAGGTATAGGGAATACAGTCATGAATAAAAAGTCTAAACCCCTGCCTTCGTGAAGCTGAGATCTAATTGTGGAAGACAGAAAAGAAACGAAAAGCAAATAGATAAAACATTTAGGTGTCAGGCAGTGGTGAGTGTTTCATAAACAAGAGGCAGAGAAGGGGAGAGAGAATGCCAGGAGAGCAGGCAGGGTGGCATTTTTAATTAAAGTCCTCACTGAAGCCCTCAGTGACTTCTGATGGAAACATGATTGGAGGTGGAGAGCAAGCTTTCCAAACATCTGGAAAAGGGATGATCCCAGGAAAGAGGGGCTGCGGAGGCAGAGGCCTTGAGGCGAGGGCGTTCCATGTGTCAGCGGAGGAATTAGTAGCCAGTGTGGCTGCAGTGTCTGCAGGAGAGGGAGGGATGGCAGCGGAGGGAGGGAGGGTAGGAACCGCATGAACAGTGAGCCCGAGCTCACAGGAGGCCAGACACATGGGCTGGCTTTGTTCTCAGTGAGGTGGGCAGTCTTTTCCTGGGTCTGAGCGGATGACTTGAGGATAGGGCGTGGGGGCAAGAACAGCAGCCGGAAGACCATTCAGGAGGCTTTTGCACAATCCAGCCCCATCTGTGGTTATGGTTTGATGGGTGGTGGTTGGGTGGAATGAGGCAAAATGGTTATGTGCTGGATATTCAGCTGTATTCTGGATATGCAGATTGGATGTGGGTAGGAGGAAAGAAAGAGGGAAGTCAGTGTGACCGCAGGATTGGGGGCAGGAAAGTAGACACTGCTCTTCACTGAAGTGTGAGGACTGAGCAGGAGAGGCTTCAGAGGGAAGGGCAAGGATTTGGTTTGAACAGGGTAAGTTATGCCTACTTGAATTCCACGTCTAAAGTTCAGGTTGAGGGGTCCAGACTGGAGGTAATGGGTTTGGAATCCATAAGCACAAAGTGATCTTTTAAGCCTGGAGACCATCTTCATCTAAGAAGTGACTGAGTAGAAAAGACGGAGCCCTGGCCCTCCACCATTTAGGTGTTGGTGGGGGGCTGCCTGTGAAAGACCAAGCACAGGAGGTGAGGATGCAGCCAGACAGGCAGGAGGAGAACACTTTGATCTTCTAGAAGTTGAGTAAATGAGGTATTTCAAGGAGATTCCACTTTTCACGCGTCAGATCCAAACGTTCATATCCAAGACTGCAGAGTTCCATCACACGTGGGTCATGATGGATTGGTGAGGCTAGAGGAGAAAATGATACCTGTCACATTGTTGGGGGTCCACACCTGGGGAGGGCCCTATGGCAGTAAATGTCAGATTTACAAGTTATGTACACATTGAACCAACAATTCCATTCTTTCAGAGTTTATTCTACAGATATGATCACATACTTGGGGAAGGACAATGTGTATAGAATTCTTTGGAACACTGAGAACAGGCTAAATGTTACTCTAAGGGCCCTCGTTAGATACATTCTGATAAATCCACATAATAGAACACTATGCTAACATATAAAAGAATAAAATCTAAATCTGTATACATACATTTTCCTGCCCCCAAAGGTGCTATGGATTACACATGCACAAGGAAGATCTTATAAATACGTGTAGGTTAAATCTCTATATATAGTTTTCAGAGTCAAACAGTGTGTGCTGTTTGTTAACATTTGTTTTAAAAGGTGGGATAAGAGAATAGGGCCCTGTGTGCTTGTGAGGGTGTGAGTCTGTCTGGGAGGATTCGTAAGGGGGAGTTGACAGCAGTTGCCTGATGGGAAGGGAGCAAGAAGACTGGCAGATGGGGAAAGGAGAGAGAATTCCGTATACCAGTTTAGACTTTTTAAATTGCTGAGTCATATCACAACAATATCTGTTCAAAAATTTAGATAAGAAGAGGTACAAAATGCAAGGGAGGCACGGACAGGGTAAGGTGAGGATGCCCGGTGTGCCGTGGTGATTGTGTCATACTGAGCTAGAGAGACAGGATCCAGTTTAAGATTGGCAATCCAAATAAAGGTGTCCTAGGTTTAAAAAGAAACTTATCTTTGAGATAATTGGGGTGAAGAAGGCCTTTTTATTTCTCAGCAAAATGAAATGGGAAGGTCCTGCTAACCACCTCATGGCTCCTATGACCCCACCCCGTGTGCTTCACGTGGCCACATGGTAAGGATGGTGGCCCGGCACTTGGATTCCACACAGGCCTGAAAGTTATGCAACTTCCTCTCACCTCGATTTACCCAGATGGAGCAGGCTGGCAGAGGAAGGAAAACCTCCCTCGTGCAATTCATTCACAAAGTGTGCCTCTGTGGATGTGGCATTCCGGGGATCTTGTCATCCATCTGGGTTTCAAAGATATATTTAAGAGACCTGGTTTATCTATCCCACCTCATGTGGAACGGGATTTAACAGCTCAGAAATCCATCTTAAAATAATTTGGCTTTTGCTAATGCCAAGATTGGAAAGAAGGCCAAGAAAAAGAGACTACCAACTGGAACTGTATGAAAAATAATTAGGCATTTCCATGTCTCTGTAGGGATTATGGTGTAAATCCACCACGTGGTGTAAATGCCCACGTGTCAGCAGCACACACAAACTTCAGGCCCCTGGAGTCTGGGGGCAGAGCGTAGAGTTTACAAAGGCTGTGTATTTTAACGGGTGCTATAATTAAATTAGTTGGAAAAAATAATCAGATAACTGTATTTTGTGTTCAAGATACTTTGATGTGCCACGAGGCACGTGCAGAGAGTGCTTATTAAGGTACTTTGAATACTGTTGATAAATCATCCTCTTGAATAAGGTCCCAGATAGACCTGTGTTATATGGAATTCCATTTTCCAGGAAATATCTCACTATACCCAACTTGGGAAATTTGAAATAAAATATAAATACATATTTCTTCTGCCGCCATTTGAAAGATTTTGCACTTTGCTTGTGGTTTCTATTTCCAACACATAAAAAAATATTTTTGCACTTGTTGTGTTTGTGATAAAAGTTTTTTAGGGCAGCAAAAGTAAATTTTCAGTTGAAAAACTAATCTTTAAGTATATAAGTTGAAGATCAATATGTCTCTCTTAGGAGTATTTTTTTTAATTGTATTTGTTTCTAAAAATATTTAGCTTTATGCTACATGGTGTATTTTAGAGTCGTATCATTTAGATCAGTAGAGAAAATCCCAACCAGAATGTTTGAAAGGTCACCTGCTTTATGTTTGGCAAGAAGAAATGGCATTCATTTTAATCGAAGAGGAAATGATGCCATGTTTCTGAGTCTCCCTTCCCTTCCAAGCAAAAGCTTCCTTTTCATATCTTATTTATTGTATGTTTCATGTATTTTTACATTTCTATTTTATTTTTATGGCTGTTTGGCTTTCATCTAAGTTTATCTATGATAGGAAGCATGAAACTTAATAGAAGCTCCACTACGCCCTATTCTTTGCAGTTTTAGTAACGTGATCAGTTAACTTAATTGTATCATCCTGGAAAATTTATACTTATTTTTAATTTTTATAAAACATACTTAATCTGTCAGCTTTACACTTTATTTTTGGTCATAAAGCTTTAAGCCCTTCCCCAAAAAAACTCTGTAAAATATTTAGATTATAGGGGTGCCTATAATCTAAATAGGCTCAGTGGGTTAAGCCTCTGCCTTTGGCTCGGGTCATGATCTCAGGGTCCTGGGATCAAGCCCCACATTGGGCTCTCTGCTCAGCAGGAGTTGCTTCCCCCTCTCCTCTCTCTCTGCCTGCTGCTCTGCCTACTTGTGATCTCTGTCTGTCAAATATATAAATAAAATCTTTAAAAAAATATTTAGATTATAAAGTATTTTGAAATAATAATTGGAAAATTATATGAAACCAATACCTCCCTGTACAAAAAATTTTAGCTGTTTAGATTTTCAAGAGATGACATGGAAAGAAATGACAAATTTCCAAAATTAGTTCTTAACATAAATAAATCATAGGGGCGCCTGGGTGGCTCAGTGCATTAAAGCCTCTGCCTTCGGCTCAGGTCATGATCCCAGGGTCCTGGGATTGAACCCTGCATCAGGCTCTTTGTTCCATGAGGAGCCTGCTTCCTCCAATCTCTCTGCCTGCCACTCTGCCTACTTGTGATCTCTGTCTGTCAAGTGAATAAATAAAATCTTAAAAAAAAAAAACCAAAACTTTAAAAACAAACAAACAAAACCAAATCATATACTTTTGTGTGGCCAGATCAATTTTTAAAATTTAGTATTACAGCTAAGACTGGAAAGATTAAATGATTTATTTCAGTCCCCACCATGGATGCCTGGCCCTGTTCTTTGTTCACATGGCCTGTGTCTTCCATTCCCTTAGACCTGGATGGAAGTAAACTCTCATAGAAGTCACCTGAGTATGGGCTTTCCCTTTGTCTTTTCTCTGCTGCTGGATCACCAGCTCTTCACTTCCTTAATTCTCAAGTTCATTACCACCAAGGAATTCGAGCAGATTTTCTCTTTGGTTAACATTCCTGAAGAAAAATAATAAACATCTTTTCCCTGGAAACGGGAACCTAACTGTAGGTTCTTTGGCACAGAGTAGCCAGGGCTCAAAGACAATCTTTTAGGCAAAAGAGCAGTCACAACGGGCCTGGCCAGGGCTATGCATGAGACATGACCATTCGCTGCTTTCTGGCTCATTTCCCCCAGGCTTTTGTCCACGTTCCCGTCCGTGTACTTCATGGGGTTTGTGCAACAGATGCTCACAGCTGCAAACTTTAATGCCTTTATACACACCATGTATTTTGACTGTTGAATAGTATAGCCCATTGCAATTGTATAGCATGTCACCCTTTTCAAAAGACAGTTTATCTAGCTACTATTGGTTTTCAAGTGAAGTTTCCTAAAACTTACAAAGATTTCCATTTCTTTAGCCAGAATTAACTGTTACCTCTTGTCTTACTTGGGTGGCAATATCTTGGTAGAATCAAGGAGTCCTGTTTCCTTCCCCTACCTTCGTAGTTGCCCCCACATGTTGTAAATGTTAGTTAGGCCACACTTTTTTTGAGACTCTTATACTGCCATTTAGTGTAAATCAGACAAGGAAATGGGACATAATCTATAGGAAAAATACAAATACTGTGAATAGCAATACATAGCCCTAAAATACACAGATTTATGAATAAACTGTGTTGGTGGAGTATTTCGAAGGTACCAGAAACCTACATGGAAATGCAACGTGTTCCTGAAAGAAGAAAAATGATCCCACTTCTTTTTCCCTCTTTATTATTGGCCTGGCTTCTATTTTTGAACCCAGAGATTGTTTTCAAGGTGGAGATTCTTGTCACTAAGCAGCGGTAAGCATACATGCAAGAGCTCACGACCCCTCCCTTCTCCCCAGCGCCTGTCTGGGGGCTCTCTCCAAGTCCACCCGCCACGTGAGGGCCACAGAAGCTAAGACCTCTGTTTTGTAAGAACATTAGAACTCTTTGGTCTTAAATCTGCAGTTTCAAAACCTCCACATAATGATTTTGCAGATGGTCACAAAAGAAATTTTCTCAGGATCAACAAAATTCTCATTATTTTCAGAAGCATATAGGATTTTTGTTTTCTGGGTTTTTTTTTAAACCTATAATTCATCAATGAGAAGTACTGTGTTTTAGAGCTAAAAAGCCCTCTCTTTCAGCCCCTAATGCCCCAGGTGAATAAACAGTTTGCACAGAAAGCTGCCGTGGTGTGCCTCTTCCCACGTGCTGGCAGGGCTGTGAGTGGGGACAGCCCTCCATCGTGTCTGTGGACGGAGGGACAGCCACAGTGCTCTGTTCTTTCTACTTTCTCAGGAGAAGCTGGTTTGCGGGATTCTGCATCTTCTGACCCTTTTAAGAATCCTAAAGGCGGGGGCATCTGGGTGGCTCAGTTAAGCGTCTGCCTTCCATTCAGGTCATGATCCCAGGATCCTGGAATCAAACCCAACATCGGGCTCCCTGCTCAGCAGGAAGCCTGCTTCTCCCTCTCCCACTCCCCCTGCTTGTGTTCTTTCTCTGTCTCTCTCTCTCTCTTGCTGTGTCTCTGTCAAATAAATAAATACAATCTTAAAAAAAAAAAAAAAGAATCGTAAAGGCTTCACTTCAGCTAAAAGCCTGCTGTGAGGGCTGCTTCTAAACACTGCACCCATGTGAATGAACAGTCCCCTCCCAGAGGGCAGGGGCTTTCACTCTAAAGTACAGGTAATACACCAGGCGGATAAAAGACACGTGCTAATTGGTAAACTAGGAACGTGCAAATATGTCTGGTATTTAGTCTGTGTAACTGCATGTCAGTTTGGTTAATACTGTAGTTAGTAGGAAGGCAGGATGTAGGGCTGAGCTGTGCAGGCTAACGCAAGAATAGCTGGCAGAAGAGGCCAGGTCCCCTTTCTAAACAAAGGCATCCTGAGGCCCAGCCTGCATGCAGCGGGGGCAGGTGAGCTGGGGGATGGGGGTGGACTGGCATGCCCTGCCTCCCCGGCTCCACCCGCCCCCTACCTGCCTGCTGGGGAGTAAGTTAAGCCAAGAGCCTCTCCTGAATCAGAATCCAGGGTTCTTATGGCTTCATTTAGAACACTAGGGCTAGCAGGGATCAAGAGCAGGAAATGAGCAAGGGCTCCTGTCCACCTTATTATGTAGCTTTCCAATGGAATTGCTTACAATTGTACAGTAGGTTCAAGGGTGATCAGTGCTACCGTAGGACATATTTATTATCTGCTCCTTTTCTATCCAGCCACTTAAGTGAAAACACAGAGTGGACTTACTCAGGTTTTCAGAAATTTAAATTTGTCTGATTTTTTATTTTTCATTTACTTTGTAAGATGAAACAATCTAGTCTTAAATGATCAGTTAGTTATAATTTATTCAGTAGAATTTGACATTATAATACATAGACTGTAAATGCCTCCTAAATCTCCCATGCATAGTGTCTGTTTCCTAGTACAAAAGTCCTACTTTGTAGTGTTCCTACAGAATTTATTTTGGCCTCAATTTAAAAAGCAGCTGTTGTTATGTAGTCTCACATCGTCATTTTAATGCTGTTGCCCTATTTGCTATCCTGATGCCTCTAAACTCAGCCATTGTGTTCCAGAACAAATCTATAAATATTTCTTTATGAAAGAGTTGCCAGTGAGTTGATAATATGAGCACTAGTTCCCTTACCTCAGTTTGTTCCCCATACTTCTTGAAATCCAGTTTTTTGCAGAATGATCAATAACAGGTTTAAGCACTGGGTTTTAGTAGAGCTCAACCCTGCATATAGTCAATTGACCTACACATGGTGTGTGATCAATAAATGTTGTTCTCTGACCGATTGCCCACCCTGGGCTCTTCCTGGTTCTGGTTAACACCCATTTCCACCCTCCTCAAACTCTAATTGAAGAAAAAGCATTTTAAAACAAAAACAACCTGGTTTCCTTGTGGGGGTTGGGGCAGGGGTGAGAGAGGTATTAACTTAGTCTCAAAAGTTCTGCTTATTAGATTTTCACCAGTTGTTTTAAATCTCACTCTGCTCTTTAGACAGAATGGTCTAACTTATGGACGGAGAAGAGGTATATATAAGAGGTATCTTAATAAGTTAAATACTTTTTCACTGGGCTCATGTTTCTTTGCTGAAAATAATGTGGCAAATAGTTAGAAAGTTGCTAAATATCTAACCTAGACAAGTTCTTTATACTCAATGTTGATATAAAGAACCAAAAAGACCTCCTGTGACACGTTAGATTTCCTGATAATTTAATATCAAGGGACTAATGCAATTTGCATCTAATATAATTAGATTTCCTTGTTATGTATGGGCTGACCCAGTTTGAACGCATAATCTCATTTGCTCTCCCTCTGTATTCCCTTAGAACTGGGTCAGTGCCTGTGCATTCCCCCTTACTGGGCTCTACCTCACGGCATAATAATTGGATACGCATAACCATAGCATGAGCTCACATTAAGGGTAGGGACTCTTGATTAGAAATGAGGCATGGTAGGGGCTCCTGGGTGGCTCAGTTGTTAAGCTTCTGCCTTCCACTCAGGTCATGATCCCAGGGTCCTGGGATCCATTCCCTCATCGGGCTCCCTGCTTAGTGGGGAGTCTGCTTCTTCCTCTCCCACTCCCCCTGCTTGTTTTCCCTCTCTCGCTGTGTTTTCTCTCCATCAAATAAATAAGTAAAATCTTAGTTAAAAAAAAAAAAAAGAAGGTATGGGAGTTGGAAAACCGTGGGACATTGGGCTCAGACAAACCAGTATTCAAATCCTTCTTTTCCATTTCCTTGGGAAAGTGCTGTAGCCTCTCTCCAAGTTTCCTGTATAATACATGTAAAGCACCTGGCCAGTTGCCTTTCACTTCCCTCAGTTGTGGGCCCTTAGTCCTTGCCCTGGGCTTTTGCATATCACAGGGGAGCAAGTGAAAGGTACAGTCAGAATCCTTTGATTTCCTTAAAATCAACATATGCTTTGAATCAGTAGATTAGCAGGTGTTTGCAAATATCCATCTATAATTATTAATATAAACTTTTTTTTTTAATATTTTATTTATTTGTCAGAGAGAGAGAGAGAGAGCGAGCACAGGCAGACAGAGCGGCAGGCAGAGGCAGAGGGAGAAGCAGGCTCCCTGCCAAGCAAGGAGCCCGATGCGGGACTCGATCCCAGGACGCTGGGATCATGACCTGAGCCGAAGGCAGCCGCTTAACCAACTGAGCCACCCAGGCGTCCCTAATATAAACTTTTTTAAAGAAACCATTGTGTTATGCAGCAAGCTGAGTAATGAATTATATAACAGTAGGACTGATAGTCTTGGTTGCTTTTTAAAGTTTCAGGTTATATATATATGCATATATACATTTTTTTGGTCAGGTTTTATATTTTTAACGTAACTTTTCCAGTTTTCTCGCCTTTTTGGCATGCATTTTTTTAAAGATTTTATTTATTTGACAGACAGAGATCACAAGTTAGGCAGAGAGGCAGGCAGAGAGAGAGAGGAGGGGAAGCAGGCTCTCTGCTGAGCAGGAGAGCCTGATGCAGGGTTCGATCCTAGGATCTTGGGATCATGACCTGAGCTGAAGGCAGAGGCTTTACCCACTGAGCCACCCAGGTGCCCTTGCATGCATTTTGAAAAGAATTTCATTAGTAATACATTTAGTACTTCTGTATGGACTTTTATTGGACTACTGATACTTCTAAGAGGGGAGAGAAGAGGGAGTCATGTGGTCTCACTTTTCAGTAAACATATAAAATTTGAGATTTTTAGACACAGCCTAAATTCAGCTACCCTTATTTCTTTTCATGTTTCCCTGTTTCTTCCTTATCAATATCATTTTTTTAAATCATTTTAACTGTGTTTCTTCTTCCTTGAGTCCTCAGTCCTTCTCAGGGCAGCCCATCCTTTTACTGCCTCTGGCCCTGGGTTCTTCTTTCCTGCAGAAGCTGCTAAAAATTGAGCATAGATGTTTATTTAAGCTCCGCAATCCCTCAGAGACCACATGGTTGTTTACCTTCTTGTTTATGGAGAGCTTCTCCCCCAGCAGTTCTCTGGTGTCTCTTCTCTCTCCTGAATTCCAGTGATGAGTTTCATCTGCCATCCTCAGTGATGCTTGTAAGGCTGCAATGCCTCCTAACGAACAGAATAGAAACACTGAGTGTTCATGGCCCTTCCTGAAATCCAGATCTTGCCAAAGTCCAGTGTTAAATCTTAACAGAAGAGCCAGCACATCAAGGTCTGACCATCAGTCTTTACCGGGCCATGTTCTCAGAAGTGGGTCTGAGTCATCACAGTGCTCTCCAGGGGTCTCCAGGTGTGGCCAGGGGAAAAGTATGCACGTATGCGCATGCCTGCAATTAAAAAGGCTCTTGCAAAAAAGCCCCTTTAGATTGCTTCTTAGTCATAGTGTGTGTGTGTGTGTGTGTGTCTGTGTGTGTGTGTGTAGTATGCTAAGCCAAGAAGAACTAGATAGGGGGCATACAGCCCACTGTCTGCACCAGGTCACCAGCATGGTGGGGGAGGGGTTTAGTTGATCAAGTTGGGAATGTTCTCAGGTACCATCACGGGCAAAAGAGAGGTTGGAGAAAAAGGGAGTGGTTACTGTGGTAGTTTTCTAAATAATGCAATGAATTTTTCTGTTCATTCTTGAAACCAGTTATGTTGTTAAGCCTTTAGCAAGACAGGAATTGGAACCATCGTTCCTATTCAGTGAGGGGGGAAAAAAAGAAGAAAAAAGGACAAAATTGGCAGCTTTTACTGTATTTATCATATGTGTCAGCTTTAGCTTACTGTTTAAAGACACTGAGAAATGAGTTGCTGTCAATCACAGTATAAAGAGTTGCTCTGAAATGGCGTTGCATACAAAGGGAGTTAGAAATTGGAATGCCCAACTGAGCAGTAAGCTTGCACAGAGGAACACAGGAAATGTCTTACAAAGATTACGACTGCTCTACATTATTTATAACAGCAAATGCTTTTGAAACAACCCAGTGTCCACCAGGAGGGAACTGGTTAAATAAATCCTGGTTCATCCACTCAAGGAGTCCATGTAGCTGTTTAAAAAAAAAGTGAGGATGAGCTCTCCAGGCTGACATGGAATGATCTCCATCCACTATGTACCAAGGTACAGAACAGTGTACTTCTGAGCAGAGTACAGAAAACAAAAACCCAAGTACAGAAATTTCTTGTGCAAAAAAGGGAAGTTCATGGATATGCATACACAGTTATTTATATATATATTTTTTAAATTATTTATAGGGGCGCCTGGGTGGCTTAGTGGGCTAAGCCTCTGCCTATGGCTCAGGTCATGGTCTCAGGGTCCTGGGATCGAGCCCTGCATCAGGCTTTCTCCTCAGCATGGAGTCTGCTTCCCCACCCACCCCCCCGACTGCCTCTCTTGTGATCTCTCTTTCTCTCTGTCAAATAAATGAATAAAATCTTTAAAAAAATTATTTATATATTTTTTAAATTAATTAATTAATTAATTAAATTTATTTGTCAGAGAGAGCACAAACAGGGGCAGCAGCAGGCAGAGGGAGAAGCAGGCTCCCCGCTGAGAAAGGAGCCCCATGTGGGGCTTGATCCCAGCACCCTGGGATCATGACCTGAGGTGAAAGCAGACGCTTAACTGACTGAGCCACTCATTCCCCATAGCTGCTTATATTTTCAAGGAGAAACAATACAGGAGAAAGTAAATTAAAAACTACCAAAAATGTGTAGGGGAAGGGAGGGATCTGGATGTAAGACACCAGGAGGAAACAAGACTTACCTGAGGACACTCTGATAGGAGGTTTGGCTTTGGAATCATGTATAAAGCTTTGATGTAATCACATAGTCATAAAACAGATAACATCCAAAAAAGCACTACCCCACCACACACATGGAGAGTGAAAAAGAAGAACAAAACAAAAGCTAAATGAACCTAATTGGACTTTGTTAGTGACATAACGACGTGGAGAAAAAATTATTCTGACTTACCTTAGAAGACAATATTCTTACTATACATTCTTAATAAGATGCTCTCTGAGGACCCTCCCTCTCCCCCCAAATGCAGATTTTAAATCATATTCAGCAGTCTCACTACTAATAGTTAGGTTGATGCGGTTAGGAATTAAGATTTTCCACCTAAGAGATATAAAATAAGCATAAAACTTTAAAAAAATATGTAAAAACTTCATGCCCTTAAATTTGAATTAGAAATCTTAGCAGGGCCCCTGGGTGGTGCTGTGGG
>RCUC01088673.1:0-15725 GCA_003697995.1 Taxidea taxus jeffersonii
AAAGTTTCCCCTCGACGCCCCGCCCCCGGCTGGGCCCCGCCCCTGTCCCCTCCGGTGACCCCGCCCCTGGGTATAGTTAGCCGGGGCAAATCGGCCTTCTATGGGTGACTTGGCCAGACCCTGGCCTCAGCCCCACCTCTCGCCCGCAGGAGGGCTCCGAACGCGACTCAGCCAATCGGCGCCCGCATTTCGCTCCCCGCCTTCTCAAGCCTCGCCCCTGCCCTTAATCCTGGAAGCTTCCGCCCCGTGGGCTCACAGCCACGCGGCGCGCCCGCGAGTTTCACTCGGGGCCGGTCGCCGTTACCTCCCAGGGACCCGGACCGGCGCCTTCCGCACCCAGGCGCCTGGATCTCCTCTCCCGGACTCAAAAACCTGGCTCCCCTCTTCCCGGAGCTCTGTCTCCCGCCCCCCAGATTCGGGCTCCCCAGCCTCCGTTTCCAGGACCCCGGCACCCCGGATCCCTGCCTCTTGAGGACCTCTGCCGCTTGGACGCCTTCAGCCTTCCAGGGCCAAGGACCCCGGGTACCAGCCTGATAAACCCCCGTATTCCCATCCCTAGGGCAGAGGAAGCCCAGCGCTCCCAGATTTCGGGCTCCAGACACAATCTGGGAGAGCAGAAGAGCCTCAGCGCCCAGCTTGGGGATCTCGGGTACTCCAGGAAGGCGCTGTGAATTCCCAACTCCGGGGAACCTTGCAAAGTTCCAGCCTCCAGGCTGTGTTATAAAACTTCTCGGTTCTAAGGAACGTCCGCGTCCCAGGAAGGAGTCCCAAGCGCGCCCAGCTTCCAGACGCTAAGGAACTCCGGGGCGCTCATCATGGTGGCCGATCCGCCCGGGGGAGAAGCCAAGGGGTTCGCGGCGGCTGAGCCCACCGCGAACGGTGCCCCGACGTTGGTCCCCATAGAGGACCCAGGCGCGACAGGAGGCGGATGCTGCCGTTCCCGGGACCGGGTGCGCCGCTGCCTTCGCGCCAACCTGCTCGTGCTGCTGACCGTGGTGGCCGTGGTGGCTGGCGTGGCGCTGGGTCTGGGGGTTTCGGGGGCCGGCGGCGCTCTAGCTCTGGGCCCCCAGCGCCTGGCGGCCTTCGCCTTCCCCGGCGAGCTGCTGCTGCGCCTGCTGAAGATGATCATCCTGCCGTTGGTGGTGTGCAGCCTGATCGGCGGCGCTGCCAGCCTGGACTCCAGCGCGCTCGGCCGCCTGGGCGCCTGGGCGCTGCTCTTTTTCCTGGTCACCACGCTGCTGGCGTCCGCGCTCGGCGTGGGCTTGGCGCTGGCCCTGCGGCCAGGCGCCGCCTTCGCCGCCATCAACGCCTCGGTCGGGACGGAGGTCGCTGTAGAAGAGGGCCCCAGCAAGGAAGTCCTCGATTCGTTCCTGGATCTCGTGAGGTCAGACCCCGCCCGCCCGGTGGAGTCGGGGTTGGGCGGGAGCGGAGGGGGGGGGCGGGGAAGGGGGATGCCCCAGCTATGTGGGAAGGGAACGCATGTTAGGGATGGCGGGAGTGGCCACGTGAACAGGAGAGGGCATCCCGGGGGGCCTGGAGGAAGATGGACAGGATGGAAGGGTGGTGATGGTGGGTGGCCTTCAGAGGATCAGGGTACAGCGGGAGAGGACAGACCCCTGGGGAAGGAGGCTTCTAATGTGGGCTCCTGGAGACATAAGCGGGGACCCTACAAGAGGGTTGATAGGCAAGGACGTCTTAGAGAGGGAAAAACGAGTAATGCTTGGGGACTGTGTGGGGAGGGAGGGGACATAAGAGGGTGGGGGGGATTTGGAAGGGGATTTGGGGCTGCTAAGGGCCTCAGGATGGGGCTTCTGGATCAGGATTTGAGTCCAGGGTCAGAGGGCTTGTAACCCCTGGGAAAGGAGTCCGTGGGAGACCCTGAGATGTGAATGACCTCCAGCTCCAGGGCTCCCCACACTACGTGTCACCCGGACATAACCAGGCTCTTTCCTCAGCCTCCCTTCCCCCGCCCAGTTCAACTGGGCCCTGGCAGCTTCCCTTTTATATGTTCCTGCTAAACCCTGCCACCTCCGAGGACTTTCCATTCCATTTCCTCCTGTCTGGGGAGCCCGTCTGGGCTTTCTCTCCACCTGCCCCGCCCCCAAACCTCCATGGGGTTGCTCAGAAAGGGACCAGTTAGAAAGCCAGCTGACTCTTGGCCTTCCGACCTCTGCTCCCCACCCAAGAATGGCTCTCCCCATTTTGAGGAGGGCAGACCCCTGGGTTGCCTTTGGGACCTGCTGATTCAGGGTCTCCAGGCTGGTTGGGGGACTTCCTGGAAGTGACGGGAGGAAATGATGAGTCACAGAACTGGGTTCTCCCAGGCGCTTAGGAGATCCCTGTCTGCTGAGGTGAGAGATGTGGGGGCAGGCTTAGTGACTAGAAGTTGTAGTGGGCGGGTGCCTCCTGGCTGGGGGAGATTAGCAGGGTCCTGACCCAGCCCTGCCTGGCCTGGGTGGGTACAGGCCTTCTGGCCAATGGGCACGCTCACTCGGAGGCTGTTGATGTGTCCACGCTGCTGCCCCTGTGTGTCAAAATAGAAGGAACTGGCAGCCGGCCAGCTCCGGAGACTTTGCTAGAACATCTCAGAGCCACACGACTTTATAGCCAATTGACACACAGCTGGACACAGGCGCTCGGCCACAGCTGCGGCCTCTCATGCTGACACATGGCCTTATACCAGTTGTCACACGTGTCCTCACGCACACAGGATACTAGCCTCCCTCGACACAGCCGCTCACCGATGCCACTGACCTCGCCAATACATTGAGCGTTGCCCAGACATCCGTGCTCAAGAGCCTGTATACACCAACACCGTCCCACAGATCTGAGCACTAACCTGCACCCCACAACCCGATCCCAACATTTGAGAAACATCATTGATGAGGGAGGACGCCAGAATGGGGGGGGGCATGGCTAGAACTATGCAGCCAGCTGCCTGGGTTCAAATCCCAGCTTGGCCACTTCCTAGCCAAGGCAGGTTCCTTCCCCTTTCTGTGCCTTGGTTCCCTCGTCTATAAAATGGGGGTCAGAAGGCTGTCGTGAGGATCCAATGAGTGGATTTAGGGGCGTCTGGGCGGCTCACTTGGTGAAGTGTCTGATTCTTGATCTCAGCTCAGGTGTTGATCCCAGGGTCATGAGTTCAAGCCCCAAGTTGGGCTCCATGGTGGGTGGGGAGCCTACTTATTTATTTTTTAAAAAAATATTTTAATTATTTATTTATTTGAGGGGGAGACAGTGAGAGAGAGAGAGCGCACAAGAAGGGGTGAGGGGCAGAGAGAGAAGCAGACTCCCTGCTGAGCAGGAAGCCCCATGCGGGGCTCCATCCTGGAACTCCAGGATCATGACCCTAGCTGAGCTGAAGGCAGACATACTTAACGGACTGAGCCACCCAGGTGGCCCGCGGGGAGCCTACTTTAAAATATAAAATAAATAAGTGAGTGGATTTATGTCAAACACTGCAGGGACTACATTAGACACATTTGCTGGAATTTTTGTCCCACTCCGAGACACAAGAGGCCATTGTCTCACTCCCTGACAACGCTCGCTGGGGTTTAGTGCAGGCCACTGCCCAGACAGACATTTATGACACACACAGCCATCCCTTGTCACTCTCTCTCACTAACCTCCTTCCCACACACCGCGATCTTCCCCATACCCTGTCACCCACTCAACCTGGGCACCAAGGCCTGAGCCTTGAGGGAGGAAGTGGCTGATGCAAGATGCCCTGGGTATTAAGTTTGCTGCTTGGGGTGGAGCTGAGGCCCAGGGTGACCCTGCCCCAGCCTGCTCTGGGAAGCCATCGTTCCTCACCTCCAGTCCACAATCCCTCGGGGCTGGTCTAGGCTAGCTGGCCAGACTTCGGGGGCCCTCGGAGGCCAGCTCAGACTTCCCACCCCCTGGACAAGCGTAGGGGCCAGGGCCCAGCGATGCCTGACCGCACCCGGCCTGAGGCATGGGTGGGGACCACAGCTGGGTGCCCACGGGGCCTCCAAGGTTCTTCCCATCCCAAGAGGCCAAGGCAGCCCCCCCAGACCACCCCCCACCCAAGCTCCTCCTGGGGTATTTAATAACCTCCCGCCCTCCGTGTCTATTTCTGCAGAAATATCTTCCCCTCCAACCTGGTGTCCGCAGCCTTCCGCTCAGTGAGTCCTTGGGGCTATGTCCTGAGGGGTGGGGGGCAGGTGGGGAGGGAGACAGCCAGCTGTAGCCCCTGGGTGCCTGCTTCTGGGTGGTTTCTGGAAAAGCAGGTGTGCTTATGAATTGTTGAATGCCCTTGGAGAATTCTGGGGTGGCCTGTGAAACCCATCCATGACCCTCATCGAGGAAGGAGAATATGGGTTCTGAGCCCCTTCGGGGTTCTAATTCTAGGTGTGTGACCCCAGGCAAGTGCCTTTTCCTCTCTGGGCATCGGTTTCCACCTCTGGAAAATGGGCACATGGTAGAAAATGCCACCTCGGTGGGGTTGCTGGCAGGGTGCAAGGAGATCGCGTTGAGGGGGTGCTTAGGGCCGGCTTGGAGCACTGTTAGTGCCAGGACGGGGTGACGGGGCCTCCTTGGCATTGATACTGACCTTGCCCACCCCTACCTGCAGTACAGTACCTCCTATGAAACACGATGGGTCAACGGGACCAAGGTGAAGGTGAGAGAAGGGGACCCTCCCTCGGCCCATTGGTGGGGTTTTTCTCTTTTGTTCCCACCCCAACCTTTGTTTGCCCATCTCTGGTGCCTTCTGATATTTGGTGGTATTTGCTTTATACTCTGCCGCCACTGCCCAATTTCTATTTTTTCTGGTCTCCATTTTTGCCTCCTTCTTCTCCCTCCCTGGTGCAGGCTTCTCTTCTGCCCCCAACCCACCCTGGCCCGCTCTCTGGTCTGCCCCCCGGCTCCCCCCTCCCCTCAGCCTGGCACAAAGTAGTCTTTCCCCAAAGCACAAACCTGACCTGTCTCCCTCCTATGCAGAGCCCCTTTCTGCTCCCTAGTGCCATCAGAGGAAAGCCCAGGCTCCTCGCCACAGTCCATGAGACCCTGCGAGCTCAGGTTCTGCCCAGCCACCCACCCAACCTCATGTTTTGACTCTGGCTGGTCTATTCCAGCCCCAGTGGCTTTCCTTCTGTTCTTTGAATGCCCAAGGGGCTCTCATTTCCAGACTATTGCACATCGTTTCCCCTCTCCAGAATCTTCTACCACCTCTCTTTACCTGGTTAATCCTCCTGTTCTCCAGATCTCAGCCCCTTCCTCCACGAAGTCCTCCCTGATTCCCCCACCACACCACCTACCAAGGCAACATCCCCCCTCAGTTCTGACACTCCTCTGGGTTTCCCCTCTTCTAGTCACTCTGGGTGATCCCCGGTGACAGGTCTATTTCTCCTGGGAGGAAGGGACAAATGAGCTCCAAGAGCTGTTTCATCCATGTTGGGTCCCAGCAGGGCCCTTAGTGACCGTGCAAGTTAACTGAGCATCCTCCTGTCCTAATCTGTTCCTTACCCCAAGGTGCCCATTGGTGACGAGGTGGAGAGTATGAACATCCTGGGCCTGGTGGTCTTTGCCATTGTCTTTGGTGTGGCCCTGCGGAAGCTGGGACCCGAGGGGGAGCTCCTCATCCGCTTCTTCAACTCCTTTAATGACGCCACCATGGTGCTGGTCTCCTGGATCATGTGGTAGGTGTGGGGGGCGGGCGCGGGGAATGTGGGACGGGGCAGCCATCCCATCTCTCTGCTCTATGGAGCCAGACAGCCTGGATTCACACCCAGTTGCCCTTCCCCTGGCTGTGACTTTGGGCCAGTGACCTACCCTGTCTGTGCCTCGGTGTCTTCATTCTATGATGAGGACAGTCCTGTATTCCCTGGGAGCTGAGACTGATGCCAGCCAGGCTGTGGCCACAGCTTAGTGAATGCATCTCCATTGCAGAGATTTGAATGGGATCCAATGTCCGCGTTACCACGAATATGGAATGAGTAATAGGAGGTCTAGGTGGAGGTATAGGTCAAGCACGTATGAAGTGTTTTAGAATCTTTTATTTTATTTTATTTATTTATTTGACAGAGATCACAAGTAGGCAGAGAGGCAGGCAGAGAGAGAGAAAGGAGGGGAAGTAGGCTCCCTGCCAAGCAGAGAGCCCAATGTAGGGCTCGATCCCAGGACCCTGGGATCACGACCCGAGCCCAAAGCAGAGGCTTCAACCCACCGAGCCACCCAGGTGCCCCACTTATGAAGTGTTTTAAATGCCTAGTACTCCTGAGCTACTCTTAGCTATGGTCATTATCATTATGACTTCCCCCCTGTGCACACTATCACAAGTGACTTACCGAATTCTGCCTCGGTTTCCCCATCTGGAAAATGGGACTGACAGTATTGGGCACAAATGAGTGTAAACTTCTTGGGACAACACCTGACCTATAGCAGGGCCACAATAAAGAGTATCAGCTAATATTTATCAAGCATGTCCTTGTTTAACTTCTGGGCACCTCCCACTGGCTGGAGCTTGGGCCTTTGGCCAAACTTAGCTGTGCCAGATTTGGACTTAACCTGTGGCCCTGCTGGGCAATGAGGGCTTTCTTCTGTTAACCAAAGAGGGGAAAGGCTTTGGGCAACAACTACCCACAGGGATCAAACCGGGAAGGCAGTCTTGGGGGAGGCCTCCTGGCTGGGAGGCATGAGCACCTCTGGGACCATCACTCCAGGAGAGGGTGATAGTAATTCTAGCAGAAGTTTATAGATTACTTACTGTATACAAAGAACACTCCACAAACCTATGAGGCCAGTAGCCTTAATGTCCCTGTTTTACAAACCTATTAGATTTTTTTTTTAAGATTTTATTTATTTGACAGAGAGAGACAGCCAGAGAGGGAACACAAGCAGAGGGAGTGGGAGAGGGGGAAGCTGGCTTCCCACCCAGCACGGAGCCTGACACAGGGCTTGATCCCAGGACTCCAGGATCATGACCTGAGCCAAAGGCAGATGCTAACCCTGAGTTACCCAGGTGCCCCTACCAACTTGTTAGATTTTAATTCAACTGTGGCCACGGAGGACTAAAATAGGAGCTTGTGAGGCATTGTGGTAAAGATTCCATCGTGTTCCAGGGCTCAACCCAAGATAAATGCTCTGTGTCTGGGCGTTGTTACTAAAACACGAGCTACAGACTTTTCAATTTTGATGATGCAGTGAGAGATTGTATCGGTTTAAATCATCACAGGTACTGTAACCTACAAACGCAGAACATGTAAATGACTCACTTGGGGGGCCACAGGTTAAGTCCAAACCTGGTTAGTGATTCAACTCCAAGTGGCTTTAGAAACCTCCAGGCTTCCTTATCTCCCTGCTGTCCTATCTGCAAGGGGAAAGAGCTTGGAGGATGGCAGGCAAGGTGCCCAAACTTCGGCACACGCTGCTCTAGGTGTTTCCTGCCCACAAGGGAGTCTGTGGTCAGGCTGTGTACTGAGCCCAAAGCCTGGTGCTGCATGGACACATGGTCAGAAGCTGCAATCTGTCTCCTGGGCGCTTAGGTATGCCCCTGTGGGCATCTTGTTCCTGGTGGCTGGCAAGATCGTGGAGATGGAGGACGTGGGGATACTGTTTGCCAGTCTCGGCAAGTACATCCTGTGCTGTCTGCTGGGCCATGCCATCCACGGGCTCCTGGTGCTGCCCCTCATCTATTTCTTCTTCACCCGCAAAAACCCCTACCGCTTCCTGTGGGGCATCGTGTCGGCGCTGGCCACTGCCTTCGGGACCTCTTCTAGGTATGGCCTTGGGGGAGACTCATGCAGGATTTCTAAGCTTAAGGGGCCTGCGGTAGACATCAGCAATCTGGAGACCCTTGAAATTTTGTTTTTGGGGACACTGGATCTGGATGTAGGGGACATACTTTGTGAGTTTCTCGTAAGGTTCTGCAATACCCCCCCACCCCACCTTCCCCATTAGAAAACCCCTGTCTTAGATATTTCTTCTTTCCTTCCTGGGAACCACTCCTCCTCCACAAGACCTGGCCTGGGGGGCGACGGTCTAGCGCTCCACCCTGGATCTAATCCCTTAGGAGCCCTTTCCACTCCGTTCTTTTTGTCCACCTGTGCCCTCAGAACGCGGCCTTCCCCCCAGCAGCAGCGTTCCTGAGAGAAGAGCAATTCTTAGCCAGGATCTATTATTGGTGGAGTAGGGAGGGAATTGGGGGTCAGTGAGCTCCGAGGCATTACAGACTTTAGGTTTGAATTTTTGTGTGTATTTGGAAGGATAGCAGTCTGTACTCTCCCAGGGGGTCCAGAACTCCTATGTTTTGGAACCTGGCATTCTGCAGGATCCCAGGCTCCTCTGGCTCTGGGAAGAGTAGAGCATGGAGGACTGGGGAGGGCGGGGCGGGGGTAGGTGAGTGGGTGGGTAGCGGGGGAGGGGTCTAGGCTGGTGGGTAGAGCGTGCGGTGCGCTGATTGGCCCGTGGGGCGGTAGACTGGGCGGGGCTTCGGCAGGGGGCGGGTCACACGCTGAGCGCAGCTCCTCCCTTCAGCTCCGCCACGCTGCCGCTGATGATGAAGTGCGTGGAGGAGAGGAACGGCGTCGCCAAGCACATCAGTCGCTTCATCCTCCCCATCGGTGCCACGGTTAACATGGATGGTGCGGCGCTCTTCCAGTGTGTGGCCGCGGTGTTCATTGCACAGCTGAACCAGCGATCCCTGGACTTTGTGAAGATCATCACCATCCTGTGAGTATGGGGTGGCTGCGGCCGGGACCCCCGGCCCATCTGACCCTTCTCCCGAGAACCGACGGGTTGGAGGGAGCCAGCTCCTCAGGCTTCCCGAGGCCCCTGTCCCTGACCTCCGCTCTCTTCCCCCAGAGTCACCGCCACGGCGTCCAGCGTGGGTGCCGCGGGCATTCCCGCCGGGGGTGTCCTCACTCTGGCCATCATCCTGGAGGCGGTCAACCTGCCGGTCCAGGACATCTCCTTGATCCTGGCTGTGGACTGGCTAGTGTAAGTGTGGGTTTGGGGCTTCAGTGGCCTAAGGGGAACGCCCCTGGGGAGAGGGGGGAGCAAGAGGGTTCTTGAGAGCCTGTGGGCAGCAGAGGAGAGGAAGAAAGGGATGGTGCCTTGAACTTTCTAATCAGAGGGGATGGAGGGATCTGGGGATTCTAAGAAGAACCCCAGAGAAGTAGTGTGCCCCGGTGGTTAACAGACTGGACTCTTCAGCCAGGCTGCTTGTGTGCAAATCCCAGTACTAGCTGTTACATCCGACCCAGGTTGGGTCCTTCATCTCTGTTGTCTCAGTTTCTCCATCTGTAAATTGGAGAGAATTGTGTCTCCTTGAGGATCAGATGCCATAAACATCTAACTTGTAAACACATAAAAGCCTCTGGTAAGAGTTACTATTTGTCAGCCGCATCATGAAAAACATGTTCACAAAAACTCGTACATGAACGTTCATAGTGGCATTATTCCTAATAACGAACAGGCAGAAACAACCCAATGTCCACTAACTGATGGATGGTTACCTAAAATGTCATATATCTGTAAGAATGGAATTTCATTGAGCAGTAAAACTAAATGAAGCATCCACACATTTGTACACGCTAGCACGTGGTGGACCCTTGAAAATCTCACGCTAAGTGAAAGAAGGCAGAACACAAAGGACCACATAGTGTGTGATTTTTTTTTTTTAAGATTCTAAAGATTTTATTTCTTTTAGATTTTTATTTTTATTTATTTATTTATTTGTTTAGATTTTTTTTTAAAGATTTTATTTATTTATTTGTCAGAGAGAGCGGGAGAGAGCACAGGCAGACAGAGTGGCAGTCAGAGGCAGAGGGAGAAGCAGGCTCCCTGCCGAGCAAGGAGCCCGATGCGGGACTCGATCCCAGGACGTTGGGATCATGACCTGAGCCGAAGGCAGCCACTTAACCAACTGAGCCACCCAGGTGTCCCTTGTTTAAGATTTTTATTTACTTATTTGACAGACAGAGATCACAAGTAGGCAGAGAGAGAGGAGGAATCAGGCTCCCCGCTGAGCAGAGAGCCTGACGGGGGGCTCGATCCCAGGACCCTGGGATCATGACCTGAGCCGAAGGCAGAGGCTTTAACTCACTGAGCCACCCAGGCGCCCCTAGATTTTTATTTTTAAAGATTTTATTAATTTTTAAATATTTTATTTAAAGATTTTACTTATTTATTTATCAGAGAGGGAGAGAGAGCGTGCGAGAGCACAGGCAGGCAGAGTGGCAGGCAGAGGCAGAGGAAGAGAGAAGCAGGCTCCCCGCTGAGCAGGGAGCCCCATGTGGGACTCAGTCCCAGGGCCCTGGGATCATGACCTGAGCCGAAGGGGGGCTTAACCAACTGAGCCACCCAGGCGTCTGTGATTCCATTTCAATGCAATGGCCAGAATAGGCATTCTATAGACCATAGATTAGCAGTTGCTGGGGGTTGGGGGATAACTTTCTTGGTGGGTGTGGGGGTGTCCTTTTAAAGCTATGAAAATGTCCTGGAATTAAATAGCAGTGATGGTTGTACAACTCTGAATATACTGAAAACCACTGGATTGTCTACTTTATTTTTTTTTAAGAGAGAGAGCATGTGCATGGGAGAGGGATGGGGCAAAGGGGAGGGGCAGAGGGAGAGAGAGACTCCTAAGTAGGCTCCATTCCAGGTGTGGAGCCTGATGCAGGGCTCGATCCCATAACCCTAAGATCATGACCTGAGCCGAAATCAGGAGTCAGACTCTCGACCAACTGAGCCACCCAGGTTCTCCTGAATTGTATACTTTTGAAGGGTGAGTTTGGGGGCGCCTGGGGGGCTCAGTCAGTTAAGTGCCTGCCTTCAGCTCCAGTCATGATCTTGGGGTCCTGGTATTAAGTCCCATGTTGGGCTCCCTGCTTGGCAGGAGGTCTGATTCTCCCTCTCCCCCTCCCCCACCACTGCTTCTCTCATTCTCAAATAATTATTTTTTAAAAAGGGTGAGTTCTGGGACACCTGGGTGGCTCAGTTGGTTAAGCGGCTGCCTTCGGCTCAGGTCATGATCCCAGCGTCCTGGGATCGAGTCTCGCATCGGGCTCCTTGCTCGGCAGGGAGCCTGCTTCTCCC
This sequence comes from Taxidea taxus jeffersonii, assembly GCA_003697995.1. Classification (NCBI taxonomy): domain Eukaryota; kingdom Metazoa; phylum Chordata; class Mammalia; order Carnivora; family Mustelidae; genus Taxidea; species Taxidea taxus. The sequence goes on from RCUC01088673.1 coordinate 11,059, forward strand.
TCTGCCTCTGTCTACCACTCTGTCTGCCTGAGCTCTCTCTCTAATAAATAAATTTTTAAAAAAATCTTAAAAAAAATAAAATACAAAGGGTGAGTTCTATGGTATATGAATTATAGCTCAATTTTCTAAAATGGGATGTACACACACACACACAAAGTATAAAGAGGAAGTGAAAAGAGATCTCTAAGATTATAAATAGAAAGGCCTCAGTGAGAAAGTAGTCTATCAGGGGGAAGAGGAGAGGTGGATGGGTCTTCTGAGGCCCCAAGAGAAGGAAGGGGTGACTTTTTGAAGTTCCGGGAGGAGCAAATTGTGTGATTTTTTTTTGGAAAAAGAATCGCTTTGGGGTTCTGAGGTAGAGAAGTGTGGGGATACCTTGGGATTCCATGGGAAAGAAGAGAGGTAGGGGGCTGCTTGGACTCTGGATGAAAAGGTCTTTGGGGTTCTAGGATGAAGGGATAATTTGGGTCCTGAGAAGATGAAGGGATGACCTGGGTCTAGGAGGAGAACAAGGTTCCACAGAGGAGGGCGCCATGAGGACTCCAGGCTTCGGGGGGAGAAGCAGGATGGTTGGGCCCTACCCTCGGGCCTCCCACTCACTTCTCTGTTACTCCTGCCCCTTCAGAGACCGGTCCTGTACTGTCCTCAACGTGGAAGGTGATGCCTTTGGGGCAGGACTCCTCCAAAATTACGTGGATCGCTCGGAGTTACGGAGCTCGGTGCCAGAGTTGATCCAAGTGAAGAGTGAGATGCCCCTTTCTCTGCTGCCTGCCCCCATCGAGGAGGGGGACCCCCTCCTCAAACGCCGCTCGGGACCTGCTGGGGACGCGGACCCCTGGGAGAAGGAATCAGTTATGTAAACCCCATAGGGACGTTTCCTGCCCTGATGGGCGCCGCTCTGGACATTGGGATTATGAACTGGGGCTTTGGAGGCTCTGTCTGCACATTCAGGGGATCCAGGGGTCCCGGAAACTCCCCCCGCCCCCCAACCCGGCATCAGATCTGGGAGGCCTCAGTGCTGAGGTATATGTATATGTCTGTGTGTTTCTTCCCAAAACTTCCCCAGTCCTCTGTTCGTGTTCCCACCCACGTCTGGGAAACAAGATGGAGAAATAGTGTAAACATCTTCTTTTGGGCTCCCCATCTCCAGGCACCGGTTGTCACATGGACTTCTGCCTTCTTTGAGAGGAAGAATGTTCCAGTGGGTTGCTGGCTATTTTGGTAGCTCTGTGTGTGTGTGTGTGTGTGTGTGTGTGTGTGTGTGTGTGTTTTGTGACTCTACAGTACATCCCACCCTGTCCCCAGGCCCTCTGTTCCCTCCACAGTAACAGAAACACTCCACAGGACCCCGCCGGGGAGGGGAGACCAAGGACAATGACTGCTGTCACTCCAAAGGGACTTTTTGAGCAATAAAGTTGTCAAGCATTTTTCATCAGATGTTTGTTATCAAGTCAACATATGTGCATTTACCAACAGCTCAGGAGTCTCACTTAAACCAAAGAGAAAAAAACGGCCCCCCCAAAGTCCAGGACACAAATGTCTACAGCCACTCTCCCTGTAACTGCCAAAATTTGGAAATGTACCAGTTGATAGATCAGTACAATCGTTCTGTGATGGACAGCTACTCTTGGATGCATTCCATGGATAACATTTGGAGTGAAAGGAGCTGGAAACTGTTCAAGCTACCTGGTTCCATTTCTGTGAGGGCCTGGAACAGGCTAAACCCGTCTATAGTGAGAGAAATCCAAACGGTGATGACCTATGAGGGTAACTTCGTGACTGGGAAGGGACCAAGGGAAACTTCACGATCCGGTAAAGGTCCCATATCTCGAGATAGGCATTGCTTACACAGACCTATACATTGGAAAAATTCACCTGTGCACTTACGCCTGTGTGCATTTTAGCCTGCGTAGACCATCTTCCAGCTGAGAAACTTTGGGCGACTCCTGGGAAGAAACTGATTTTCCAGTCTAACCAACATATGAATGCAAGTGTTCCTTGATACTTGAACTTTCACTATCCAAACAGTGCCAGTAGGGACATATCCCCTCCCTTCTTTTAAACCCCGAGTTTGCCGTTTGAATAAAATTGCCGCCGTGCTACTCTTTTTAAGTCCTATTTGAGTCCAGGATGTGGATGGTACCGGTGGAGCCTCACAGGCTCTAACGATCCCGTCTTGTACCTTGCTGAGACATGTTACACGTTACTGATCATTATCTTTCCCTTGCCAGGGCCCTACTAGGCTCCTGCCAGGTGCCTGGAGGCACCACCAATCTGAGTCCAATTACAGATGGTATCTTGAGTGTCTTTAGCATTTTTTTTGTTGTTGTTTATTTAGTTACATCTCATGATTGTTGGCAGAGTGAAAGAAAAATATAATTCATATTTGATTTGGTGCAAAATCGTGCATTGCATACAAACATAACCACTAATGAGTTAATTAAGTGTTGAATAATGAAGTAATTGGCATTTTCAATGCTTTCCATTCTGCCAAAATCCTTGGCTGGTTATAAGAATGTTTTAAGAGTTTTAATGGTATTTGGGGAAATTGGTTGGGGTTGTTGGAAGGAGCTGGGAGTACATTATTGTCCCCACTTAAAATAGTTGTTCATCTTTGAATTTTCACTTTAATGCTTTTGGGGGAATGGATCAGATTTAGATTATGAAGGATGCCTGTTTAAAGAGATTCACACACGTGTGTGTGTAATATATCGCATATCTTGTGTTTACCATATATATACATACAAGGAATCCATAACTAGGCTAAGTTCCAATTTCCCCATTTTTCTATTCCATTTTCAAGATTCACTGGGCACATGGCCACTAACTTGCCTAAGGTGCTGATCTGGGTCATTTAAAAACGTCTGGAACCATTTCAAGCCTCCTGAGTGTGGACAGGGGCTCCCACACCTGGACGCCTCTAGCATGGGTACTCCATGAGGGAGCCACCTCTGTCCTGTTCACCACGGTCTGCCCAGAGCACAGCATGGTGCCTGGCACATAGCAGACACTCAATAAATATTTGCAGAGGGCGCCTGGGTGGCTCAGTGTCTGCCTGGCTCCGATCATGGTCCTGGAATCCTGGGATCGAGTCCTGTGTCTGGCTTCCTGCATGGCGGGGAATCTGCTTCTCCCTCTGCCTTTGCTCCTTTCCCTGCTCATTCTCTCTCTCTCTCTCTCTCTCTCTCAAATAAGACCTTTAAAAAATAAATATTTGCAGAATGGATGAATCGGGCTCCAGCTACAGAGCCGCTTGGCTAGAAGAGGCTGTCACCTGGTGGAGATCCTGCTGCCTGCCAGCTCTGTCGCCTTGTGTAAGCATGGCGGAGTCTCACCCTCTGGTGACAGTGGCTGTTATGCCTCACTCCAAGGTCACTGGTGAAGGTTACATAGGAACAGAAGGAAAAGCACCTGGATGGCCATCCTCTGGGGCCCTGCTCCCACCGACCTCTCCCTTTCTCCATGGCTCCACCCACCCCTGTCTTGGGGACACCCCTCTTGCTCCTTCGGAGCGTGGCTTGGGAGGGAGTCCTCACGCTAGCCCTGCATTGGGCCTGGACTTGTATTCTAGACTCATAGTAACAGGAAGGAGGGCTTGCAATGGGCAGGGGCTCAACCTTTTTAAGATATACTTCCCGCACAATAAACCGCATCCATTAAAGTAGATATTTGGATAAAATTGACAGATGCATAGTTCCTGAAAACCGCCAGGACCAAGATACATGATACTGCCACCACCCGAGATAGCCTGGCGCTCCTTTGCATTTTGTCCCTCCCTCTGCCCCCAGGCCCAGGCAACCACTGATCAGCTTTGGGATCTCCGAGGATTAGTTTGTCTTGCCTAGAATCTGGCATTAGTGGAATCCTGTAGCAGGTCGCTTTTTTGCGTCCTGATTCTCTTACTTCGCATAATGTCTTTTAGATTATGTTACGTTTGTGCACTTATCAATTTATCCCTTTTTTTATTTTAAAGATTTTTATTTATTTATTTGACAGAGAGAGAGAGAGATCACAAGTAGACAGAGAGGCAGGCAGAGAGAGAGGAGGAAGCAGGCTCCCCACTGAGCAGAGAGCCGGATGCGGGGCTCGATCCCAGGACCCTGAGATCATGACCTGAGCTGAAGGCAGAGGCTTAACCCACTGAGCCACCCAGGCGCCCCCCCCCCTTTTTGTTTTTAATCACGGATGCCACTCTCTGGGCGCAGCAGTTTGTGGCTCCATTCACGTGGAATGGACACCCAGGCGGGTTCTGGTTTGGGGCTATTGTAGAGAAGGTTTGTCTGTACCCAGGTGGGTTGCCCGTCAGCGACTTCCCATAGCAAATCTTTTGTAATGTCCAGGGAGGACACACAAATATTTACTGCTTGGTAAAGGGAGCAGTTCCTCCAACAGCAGTAGGGACATGAAACTTCCTTCTTCCCTGATGGGGAGCTGGGGCAGGCGGAGAAGTTCAGGGAGTCCCCACGGAGAGGCATCCATGGCGATGTCTGTTTACCAACAAATCAGGAATCTACAACATAGTATTGTCATGTTTTAACCACCATCATGGCCACACCAGCGCCTGTGTTGGCTTGAGTCAGCTCTGGGAAAATCCTCTTGGCTCTGCATGACGTGAAGGTCATGGATACTATGACCTACCTGCATGTGATTTTATGTTATTCATTTTT
>RCUC01088674.1:0-10605 GCA_003697995.1 Taxidea taxus jeffersonii
TGTTAGCTCCAGGAGTACATTTACGCCACAGTTCCATGCATTACTCTGTGCTCACCATGATCACCACGGTCCCCACCCCTCACCCTACAGCGGTATTCCAACGCTATTGGCTGTTTCCTCTGTGCTCCACTTCTCATCCCCATGATTTATTTCATAACTGGTTATTTGTACCTATTAAATCACTTTATCTAATTCACCCATCCTCTATCTCCCTTCCTTCTGGCAACTACCAGTTTGCTCTCTGTATTTAGAGAGTCTGCTTTTTGCTTTGTCTCTTCATTTGTTTTGTTTTTTATATTCCACATAAAGTGAAATCCTGTGGTGTTTGTCTTCCTCTATCTGATTTATTTTATTTACCATAATATCCTCTGGGTCCATCCACGCTGCCACAAATGGCAAGAATGTATCTTTTTTATGAATGAGAAGTGTTCCAGTGTATGTAGATCCTACATCTTTTTTTTTTTTTTTATCCATTGATGGATACTTTGGTTGGTATATTAACACAGGAGGCAAGAATGTACAGCGGGGGGAAAACCACCTCTTTAATAAATAGGACTAGGACGACTGGACCGTGGACAAAAATTAACTGAAAATGGATTAAAGACCTAAATATGAGACCTGAAACCATAAAACTTTTAGAAGAAAACATAGACCACAATCTCTTTGTCATCAGCCTTTGCAACATTTTTCTAGATAAATCTCGGGCAAGCGAGCTACAAACGAAAATCAACTCTTGGGACTACACCAAAATAAAAAGCTCACGCACGACAAAGGAAACCATCAAAATACCCCAAAAGGCAACCTACGGAATGGGAGAAGATACTTGCAAATGGTATATAGAGGTTAATATCCAAATATATAAGGAAATTATATTAAACACCACAATCATTTTTGATTTAAAAAGCGAACCAAGGACCGGAACATGTTCTAAAGAAGAGCTACATCCAGACGGCCAGGAGACCCACGAAAAGGTGCTCAGCACCCCTAATCGTCAGGCAAATGCGAATCAACACCACAATGAGACCCTTGTCAGAATGACTGGACTGAATGACCTGCACGAACAAGGGCTGGCGCTGCTCTGGGGGAAAAGGGACCCTTCTGCGCTGTTGCTGGGAGCTCACACTCCTGCAGCCTCTGTGGAGCACGGTATGGAGGTTCCTCAAAAAATTAAATTAAAAATAGAAAAACCGTAAGATCCAGTAATTCCACTCTTGACCCAGGAAAACAAAAACACTAATTCAGAAAGATAGACACACCCTTAGGTTTACTACAGCGTCGTGTACGATAGCCAGGATTGGGGAGCTTCCCTCTGCGGACGTCCGGCTGCTAACCGAGGATTTTCATTTCCAGAGCGAAGCTACTCACGACCTCTCTGAGGTCTTTTGGGCACAGGAGGTTGGAAGAGGGGTTATGGCAGGGGCGTGGGGCACCCAGTTGGGAGAGTACAGAAAGGCGAGGATCTGTGACGGGAAGGTGCCCTGCTCAGGGCAGAAGCACCCCGGGCCTCCTGCTGTTCGACGAGCGCCCGGCGGGGGCGCCACCGCACGCGGGAGCGCACGGCACGGCTCAGAGGCGCCCCGCGGGCCTGGAAAGCGCCCCCTGCAGGTACGCGCCGCCAGTCAGCAGGCGGCTCCCGGGAGCCGTAGGTGACCGGAAATGGATCCGGCGCGGGCCTGTTGCTAAGCAACGAGGACGCTGACCCCCCTCCCCCCCAGGGCGCTGTGGGCGCAGAGGCGCTGGCGGGCTCTCTGGACGCCACTTCTCTTGTCTGAGGGGCGCCTCACAGGAGGGATCAAGGCACCACCAGGTGACCCGAGAGCGTCCTCACAGCCATGAGCAGCGCGCAGGTGAGAGGGGGGCCCGGCGGGCCCCGCAGCCAAACTTCCCTTGAGTCTCAAGCGATTGAAGCCCGGGCCTCGGACGCCCCGGCTGGGGGCGTGTGGGGGGTCCCGCTTCCTTCGCCGCCGTTTCGTCTGGGGTCCTGAGCCTTTCGCGAAAACTTGTTTCCTTCGCAGCCGTTCGTCCTCACGACGTCCTAACGACCGGCCCTTCAGCCGGGCGGGCGGCGCGCGGCAGCGCGAACGGCCCGAGCGTCCCCGCGCGCTGGTGGCCGCTGTGTCTGGGTCCGGGAAGCTCGCCGGGGAGTCGCAGTGGGCTTGGGCTCCCTGGGGATGGGGTCCAAGCCGTTCGCGTGAGACTTGGGGCAAACCGCTGTGTCCTCGCAAGGCTTCTCCCCCTTGCACGCGAGGGGCGGGGGTGGGTCGAGATGCCACAGCGTAGGCCAAGCGGTTTGGGACGCGGCAAGGGGCGTTTCTGAAGCAACACCCCGCGACAGGTCATACAAGTTGCCTGTGGCGATAGCGACGTTTCTGCACTCTCTTCACGGAACTGAAGGGCGGTTATGAACAAGGAAGTGCAGAGCGGGCCAAGCTTCTTCGTGCCGGGACCGAGCGCCAAGACGTTGAGGCGACGCTCCGACCCCGCCGCTGAGGTGGCAAAGGCCCCGCGCGTCCGGTACTAGGTGGGGGCCGGCTGCTCCGGAGCCTGCACATTTTGCTTAGCTTCTGTGTCCTAACACCAAACTACGGTGCTTTCCTTTTCCATACGTCATCTTTTTGTTTCTTTTTTCTTTTTTCTTTTTGGTAGTGTTAGTTTACCGAGGAAAGGATGTTAAAAGCAATTTATTCCCCTGTCCCTTGGGTTGTAGATTAACAAAATGTCAATCCTAATTCACGAATCACATAACGTCTAAATGATCAAGAAAACCTGGTTTTAACATCGTACTGGAACGTGTTATAAATTGAGAAGAAACACAGATCCACTTATCATATGGTCCGTGGTAAAAGAAGAAATGAACAAACCACCAAAAAATGATACAGGCGACCAAAGAACTGAGCAGTTAGTAGACTGTACAAGGGATTGTTTTTTATGTGATGCTGTAGTCAAAATCCTCTTAAAAGCGTTTATCATCACCATCAACATGCATGAAGCAACTTATTTGCTTATTTGCTCATTTGCTCTTATCAGTCTTTGGCCTCATCTGAGCCGCAGCCTGTGTTATAGAAATTGAAAACACATGTTTACTTGTAATGGTATTTCTGAATTGGTATTATTTTCCAAAGCCCCCAGTTGACCCATTTACACCTAAAAAGTGTCCACTAAAAAACCGGTTGGCAGTTAGGTTTTTAAGTTTGCTTTGTCTTAATAAAAATGATGTTTGGATATGACCCTCCTCATCCCTTCCCCAACCGTTCTCTATGGAGACTTCTATTATTTCCATGTCAGAAGAATGTTGCAGGAGCCCATCTAGGATTATTCCCGCTGCTTAAATGCCATTTTTAAACAGCAGAGGCCCCTCTCTCACCGCTTTGAACAGAAATTTTAAAACTCTTGGTACTCTTATTTATGCTAATTTCAAGTGTAGTTTTCCTTTTGAAAGGATGAAAGCTTTTATATTTTAACCTAAAACAAATGGAATGGATTAAACTTTTGGAAATGCCATTCTTATGTGACATTTACTTATGTATTCACTTAGTTTGAACAAGTGAGCAGGTGGTAAATCATATTTGCTGAAGGAGATTTTAACATATTCATCTCATTAGTGGAAGTTTGAGAGTGACATGGCATTTTTCAGGAATAGCAGTCTGAGTTCTTAAGTTAGGTATTTAAAACAAAGATAAATCCCTTGCAACTGCTCATTTTATTTTTAAGATTAAAACATAAAGTAAGGCATTTGAGCTTCATTGAAGAACTTCCAGTTTAAAGATTAAAAAAACAGGCAAAGACCATGAAGTGTCGCGCAAATCCACTACATATTGTGGGCAGGTGAGGAGGAAAAGCTGTCAGCCCATCTCTACCCTAGTGCCTTTTCTGATTGTTAAATCGACTGTGATTTTTTTTTTTTAAGATTTTATTTATTTATTCGACAGAGAGATCACAAGTAGGCAGAGAGGCAGGCAGAGAGAGAGAGAGAGAGGGAAACAGGTTCCCCGCTTAGCAGAGAGCCGGATGCGGGACTCAGACCCAGGACTCCCCAGGACCCCGAGATCATGACCTGAACCAAAGGCAGAGGCTTAACCCACTGAGCCACCCAGGTGCCCCTGGAGGAGGACTGTGACTTTGCATTTATATGCTCATTCAGTTTTCCTGAATATCTCCTTGATGCCCTTGTTTAAAAAGGTCAGAGTAAAAACCATTCAACATGAAGCCCACACCTCCTTGGGGAAAACTTTAATAATCATAATGCAAATATAGGACCATGATGTTAAATCAACGCTGTTAAATTTGGAAAGGTAATTGTTTTAAAGAGACCACTTCATAAAATGGCTGATGTAACCAGACACGTTCACAGATTCTGGTCCTATGAGCAGAATGGTTAAGCTTAGATTACTACCAGTTTTATGGTATCCCTTTCAATAGACAAGCAGTTGAAAATGAGCAGAGTAAAAACTAAATGTGAAGCCAGAATGCTTCAGGATTGATCTGGACTCTGTAACAACTTTTATTTTAATAATCTAAAGTCGTATTAGTTAGGATCTCAACAGAAAACAGCTGACATGCCCAAAGGGCTTCAACTGAAGAAAACTTATGAGACCATTTCTCACCATTGGTGAGAGTAAGGGAAGAACCAGCGAGGATGAGGAGGCGATAAAGGACTGATAGCAAAAGGAGGTCATTACTGACCTGGGGAAGAAGTTAGGGTTTGAAGCCGATGGCTAAGAAAGAATTCTGAGAGTCTTTGGTGCAAAAAGCTGATTTCACTGAAGCACTGGGACAGGATCTTTCGGTAGAAAGAGCTGCACCGGGGTCATGAGGAGTAGCCCATTATATGCTTTTAAGTTGGGGGGCGGGTAGGGATAGTGTAAGCCTCCCACATATTTTGGAAATACAGTTTGCAGGATCCTGAGGGGGCTAGCTATTGTTAGGAAAGGTCATTTATTAATGTTGAGTAAAAACTCAGGCGTGAGGCCCTTCAGATGTCTATTGGTGGATCATACACTTGGGGAATGATTGTCAAGAGGTATCTTGGGAAGTAGAGATAACGGAAGTTTCCAAAGAGTTTTTATATGTTAAAGTAGACTTACAGGATCCTGGGGGTTGGGCTAAGACTGCCTTTAGCCCTTGGCCAGGTATCCACAGCAAGGCAAGCTGAGTCCCTCGAGGAATGTCCCTCTGCCTGTTTCAAGGCCTTGTCAGTAGGCTGTAGTTAGTAAGGAAATTTAATTTAAATTTTTCTTCTGCCTTTGTTTCCCACATCAGTTACCATTCGTGGACCCGACAGATCACAACATTATCAAAACCTGGTGAGCAGTGGGACGTTTGGAATGACAGCTTCCCGTCAGGAGCTGAGCTCTGAAAGAATTCAGCTATTATCAGAAGTATGGGAAACAGGGAGTACTAGGAAAGATCTACCCCCAACCCTCTCCCTTCCTGCTCTCTAGTCTCCTACCAGTGCCTCTCATTGCTTACTCCCCACCAGAAGCCAGAAGGCTGGGAGCACAGGTGATGTCCATATAAGGAATTTAGCCTTCCAGGCAGAGCAAGAAAAACCAAACAAAACGCTAGGAGGCAGGGAGACCTGATTACAGCAAACAAAGCCTAACTATCACAGCAATTAAAAATAGATGCAGCTTTCAGAGACCTTTCCATACTGACAAAGCAGTTGGGATAAAATGTTTAAGTCTGTTGTTCACATGCCATGATTCATTTTCTGTTTCAAAATCTTTATACCTAAGAATAAATCTAACAAAGATATCTAAGACCCTTATAAAGAATATTATGAAATGTTTTTGAATGATACACTCCTAGCATCTGAATGAATAAATATTCATGAAAGAGTCAATATCATAATTATGTCAGTTTCCTCCAAGTTATTCTAGAAATTCAATGTATTTTTATCAAAATCCCCCAAAGTTTTTTTTTTTTTTTTAATTGAGGTGTAGTTGACATCCAATGTTATATTAGTTTTGGGTGTACAACATAGTGATTGGACAAGTTTATATGTTATGCTCACTGCAAGCAAACCTACCATCTGTCACCACAAAATGCTACTGCCATATCATTGACTATATTCCCTATGCTGTGCTTTTTATTCTCATAACTTCATTACCTAACTGGAAGCCTGTATCTCCCACTCCCCTTCACCCATTTTCTGCTCACCCCACCCCTCTCCCCTCTGGTAGCCATCAATTCTCTGTATTTATGGGTCTGTTTAGGCTTTTTGTTCATTCATTTCTTTTTTTTAGGTTTCATATATAAGTGAAATCTCTGGTATTTGTCCTTGTCTAACTTACTTCACTTAGCATAATATACTTTACGTCCATCCATGATGTTGCAAATGGCAAGGTCGCCTCCTTTTTTAAAGACCGAGTTATATTCTGTTATATGTGTGTATGTGTGTATTTGTGTATATATACCACGACTTTATCCACTCATAAACAGATGGACACTAGGGTTGCTTCCGTATCCCGGCTCTTAGAATAATGCTGCAATAAATCGGGGTCATGTATCTTTTCAAATTAGTGTTTTCCTTTTCTTTGGGTAAATATCCAGTAGGGAATTGCTGGAGCACAATAGATTTGATTTTTTAAGGAACCCCCATACTGTTTTCTACAGTGGCTGCACCAATTTACATTCCATCAACAATGTGTGATGTTCTTTTGTCTCCATATCTTCACCAATACTTTTTGTCTTTTTGATTCCAGCCATTCTGACAGGTGTGAGGTAGTATCTCAGTGTGGTTTTGATTTGAATTTCCTTGATGATTAGGGATGTTGAGCACTTTTTCATGTGTATCTGTCATCTGTATGTCATCTTTGGCCAAGTGTCTATTCAAGTCCTCTATTTTTTTATTTTTAATTGTGTGTGTATGTGTGTGTGTAGTTGTAGAAGTTCTTTATATATTTTGCATATTAACCTTTATTGGATAAATCATTTGCAAAGATCTTCTTCCATTGAGTAGGCTGCCTTTTTGTTTTGTTGATGGTTTTTTTCTCTATACAAGAGTTTTTTATTCGTGTAGCCCTAAGAGTTGATGTTTGAATTTGTTTCCCTTGCCTGGAGATCTATCTAGAGGACCATTGCTAAAACCAATGCCAAAGAGATTATTGTTTTTTTCTTCTAAAAGTTTTATGGTTTCAGGTCTCACATTTAGGAATTTAATCTATTTTGAATTTATTTCTGTTTATGGTGTCAGAAAGTGGTCCCGTTCTGTTCTTTTGCATGTAGCTGTCCAGTTTACTCAGCGCCATTTACTGAAGGGGTGATCTTTTCCTCCCTGAATTCCTGCCTCCTTTGTTGTAGATTAATTTAACATATAGGCATGGGTTTATTTCTGGGCCCATTGTTCTGTTTCATTGATCTGTGTGTCTATTTTTATGTCCGTTTATCATCGTGTTTTAGTTACTACAGCTTTATAGTATATCATGAAACCTGGGATTATGATACCTTTAGCTTTGTTCCTAAGATTGCTTTTGCTATTATGGTCTTTTGTGGTTCCACACAAATTTTAGTATTATAGTTCTGTGAAAAATGTTGCTGGTATTTTGGTAGGAATTACATTGAATTTGTAGATTGCTTTGGGTAGTATGGACATTTTAATAATACTAATTTTGGGGGCGCCTGGGTGGCTTAGTGGGTTAAAGCCTCTGCTTTCAGCTCAGGTCATGATCCCAGAGTCCTGGGATCTAGCCCCACATCAGGCTCTCGGCTCAGCAGGGAGCCTGCTCCCCGCCCCCCACCCTCCTGGCTTCTCTCTCTGCCTGCCTCTCTGCCTACTTGTGATCTCTATCTGTCAAATAAATAAATAAAATCTTAAAAAAAATACTAATTTTTCCAATCTTGATGTGATTTCAGTCTTCCTAAATTTATTGAGACTTGTTTTGTGGCCTAACATGTGATCTATCCTGGAGAATGTTCCATGTGCCCTTGAAAAGGATGTGTATTCTGTTTTTAGATGGAATGTTTGTATATATCTATTAAGTCCATCTGGTCTAGTGTGTCATTCAAAGATGTAGTTTCTTGATTTTTTTGTTTTCTTTCTAGATGATCACTCCATTGATGTAAGTGGGGAGTTAAACTCTCCTGTTATTTCTCCCTCAATGTCTGTTAATACTCCATGTATTTAGTTGCTTCATTGTTGGGTGCATAAATATGTGCAATTGTTATATTCTCTTGTTAGATTGACCCCTTTATCATTATATAATGCCCTTCTTTGTCTCTTATTACAGTCTTTGTTTTATTTTGTCTATTACAAGTATTGCTATCCCAGCTTTTTTCTTTTTCTTCTATTTGCATGCTATATCTTCTTCCAAACTTTTACCTCCAGTCTGTGTCTTTAGGCATGAGGTGAGTCTCTTGTAGGCGGCATATAGATGGATCTTGGTTTTTTTTTTTTTCTTTTTTCTGTCACCCTATGTCTTTTTTTTTTTTCTTAAAGATTTTTTATTTATTTATTTGACAGAGAGAGATCACAAGTAGGCAGAGAGGCAGGCAGAGAGAGAGGAGGAAGCAGGCTCCCCAAGGAGCAGAGAGCCTGATGCGGGGCTCGATCCCAGGACCCTGAGATCATGACCTGAGCCGAAGGCAGAGGCTTTAACCCACTGAGCCACCCAGGCGCCCCCTATGTCTTTTGATAGGAATATTTAGACCATTTAAATGTAAAGTAATTATTGATAGGTATGTATGTATTGCCGTTTTGTTAATCGTTTTATGGGTGTTTTTGTAGTTCTCCTCTGTTCCCTCTCTTTCTTTCCTTTGAGGACTTTCTGTAGTGTTATGCTTGGGTTTCTTTCTCTTTATCTTTTGTGTATTTATTAAAGGTTTTGTGTTTGTGGTTATAATAAAGTTCATATATGGGATAATGCTCTCATATATTAAGTTAATGGTCATTTAAGTTCAAACACGTTTTAAAAGAACTTTTTTTTTTTTAAAGATTTTATTTATTTATTTGATAGACAGAGATCACAAGCAGCTAGAGAGGCAGAGAAAGAGAGGAGAAAGCAGGCTGTCCGCAGAGCGAAGAGCCTGATGCAGGGCTCGATCCCACGACCCTGGGATCATGACCCGAGCCGAAGGCAGCGGCTTTAACCCACTGAGCCACCCAGGCGCCCCTTAAAAGAACTTTTTAACTCTCCCCATCCCATGTTTTATGTATATGTTGTCATATTTTAAATGTTTTATTCATAAGTTTCTTTTTTTTTTTTAAGATTTTTTTTCATTTACTTGAGAGCGAGAGTGAGATAGAGAGTACAAGCTGGGGGGAAGGGTAGAAGAAGAGGGATAAGCAGGCTCCCAGCTGAGCAGGGAGCTCGACTTGGGGCTCGATTCTAGGACCCTGGAATCATGACCTGAGACAAAGGCAGATGCTTAACCAACTGAGCCACCCAGGTGCCCCAAGTTTCTTACTTCTATTGATGCCTCTTTTTTTTTTTTTCCACTTAAAGTAATCCCTTTAACATTTCTTATAAGACTAGTTTAGTGGTGAGGAACTCTTTTAACTTTTGTCTGGGGGAAACTCTTTATCTCTCCTTCAATTCTGATGGATAACCTTGTTGCTTTTAAAATTCTCTCTTTATTTTTAACCTTGGACATTTTAATTATGTGCCATGGTGTGGACCTCCTTGCAGTCATCTTGTTTGGAACTCTCTGTGCTTCCTGATCTTAGATGTCTGTTTCCTTCCTTAGGTTACAGAAGTTTTTAGCTATTGTTTCTTCAAATGAATTTTCTGCCTCTTTCTCTGTCTTCTCCTTCTGTGACCCTTAAATACAAATGTTTGTTTGATGTTGTCTGGGAGATCCCTTATCCTAGCCTCATTTTTGAAAAATCTTTTTTCTTTTTGCTGTTCAGCTTGGGTGCTTTCTGTTACCCTGTTTTCCAGATCATTGATCCATTCTTCTGCAACTGTTAATCTACTGTTGATTCCCTTTAGTATATTTTTCATTTCAATTATTGTATTCAATTTTGATTTGTTCTTTTTTATGTTTTGTGTCTTTTTTGAAGTTCTTACTACTCTTCTCTCCCGTCTGGTGAGCGTCTTATGATCATTACTTTATGATCATTACTTTAATATGCCATGAGGCATATTGCTTATCTCTGTTTCATTCAGTTTTTATGAGGGGGGTTGTCTTATTCTTTCATTGGGAGAATAGACATCTGTCTCCCCACTTTGCTTGAACTGTTGTGTTTGTTGCTTTGAATTAGATGGAATAGCTATTTCTCCTAAACTTAGAGGAATGATCTTTTGTATAGTTGTTCCCTGTGTGGACTGTTTGTGCCTGGTGGCACTGGCTGGCTGGCGCTCTGTCTGATGATGGGCTATGGGTTTGAGATATTCTGTGCTGGGTTGCCCTGGTGAGATGAATGGAGCCATGGTGGGCATGGACTGGGGTGGTCCTTGGGCTCTTCATGCAGAGAGTCCTCTGGCAGATAGCTAAAACTGAAGTGGGTACAAGCCAGGTTGCCCAGAATGCTCAGGGTAGAGGCTTATCTGCTGGGGTGATTGGAGCTACGCAGGCTGGGGTATGTCCTGGGGCACTCTATGAAGGGAGCACCCTGTTAGGATGGCTGGGGCCAAGGTGGAGAGCAGGCCAGAGTTCCCAGTGTGC